>JAIPRM010015022.1:0-10398 GCA_025469315.1 Stegophylla sp. TES_Ste_2020
TTCGTTCAGAATCGTTTTACTGAAGAAATGATTTATCGTTTCTTTAAAATTTAATACGCCCGTCAAGAGAATACCACCCGTCGTACGAAGTACACCCATCGTGCGAAGTATGTCCGGCTTTTTTTTAAATTCAATATACCCGTCAAGAGTATCCCATCCGAGGTGCAAAGAACACTCCCGACGAGCGGAGTTCACACTTTTTTTTTGCTGTCAACACTTTTTCGTATAGATATACTTGTCCAAAAGTTTCAGTCAGCAACTTTATGAAACCGGATTTGCCTCTAGTTGGTATTTTAAGGAGGTCATTTTTTGGATTTCTCAATTTTTCAATTTTTTTGGGGGGGAAAATGTACCTAAAATTTGACAAAAAAAGACTCGGAAACCAAGTGTCGGTTTAGTGTAATTTTAAATAATTATTAAAATATATAAAACATGGACATTTAAGTTATTTATTTTTCTACGTTCTACCTCTATAATATAACTTTAGAAAAATAATATCTTTTATTACTTTTTATTAATTTATTGTATACCTACGAGTGAGTTATCTTTTTTAAAATTATAAAACCCTTTCGCCAACGACCATACCACGTTGAATACACCAGTTCTCGTCTGATCACTGAAGTTAAGCAACGTCGGGCGTAGTTAGTACTTGGATGGGTGACTGCTTGGGAACACTACGTTGCCGTTGGCGTTTTTTTTTTTTTTGTTGTTTTTTTTGTTTAAAAAATTGTATAATTATTATTATTATCATATTAATCACTATAATTATATTAATATGTCATTCATTAATGTAGCGAGATAAAATCACTTTTATTTTATTGGACGTTTTTATAATCTTGCTAAAATATTTAGATTTTAAACGTAAAAGTTTAAGTTTGGTGCAGGGATTAATGACAAAAAGAAAAAGATATGAAATTATATATTATACAGTTATGAGTTAATAAAACCTGAGAGTTAAAGAAAGAAAATGAGATAAAATAAAACGTGACGTCTAAAAAGAAAATATACATTAATAAGAAGTTTGAATAATCGTAATTATTTTGATGCCTTTTTTATACAGTTGATTAGGTAATATTATGTTCCTACTAATTATGTAACTTTGATTCAAATTGTCAATGACAAAGAACCTGTACGAAATCGTCAAAATTATTGAAAATATATAAAATTTGCTTTGATGAATTTAGAATATTTGCTAAGAGAAGCTTTTACAATGATATTTATATAATTTATATTTTCTTTAAATTTCACTGTTTTCGGGATAAATGCAAAATTTTATTGGTTTTTATAACTTAATTTTATTTTCTTGTCTCTTATCAACTGAACATTTTAAATACACCAATATTACTCATAATATGTCACGTATATTTCAGACGGATCTGAAAAATTTAATTTTTAATTTTTCATAATCCTCTTAATGTACAGTTTGTATGAAATTGAAAATAATGATTTTTCCCCAATTATAAGCACATAATAATATATAATTTCAATTCAAACAAAACGACGTTCGACATTTTTCATTATCTATTTATTGTTTTAACGTTTGAAAATTGTTTATCAAGCTTATTAAAATTTTTTTGATCTACTTGTAAGTTGTATATTTTATATTTTCGTTAAGATCAGTCAATTCATAATAATACTCGACTTAGATAAAACATATTTCAAGCTTCACAGTTATCGTTTGTTTCTGTCTCAAAGACGATGTAAAATATTACACGCTGATAGCTTCCAATGGAGTATTTGACTTCCAGTAGTAAACCAGGGAAAAATTAAACAGACTCCAAAATTCAATATACATTTTGGCTTTGATTGACATTAATGAGATTCGTTATGAACAAACTATATAACCGAACTCAATATTTGAACAGTAGTAATAACAGTTTGTTGTTGATTTTTAGACGTTAGTAAAAATAAAAAATAAATTAAAAAACACTAGCTTCTTCGCTCCATTCGGAAAATAAAAAAATACGCTTTACGGGACAATATAAACTAAATGTATAATATTTTTATTTTCTCCTCGTTTAATTGTGGAAGTTCTCCTTAGTCGGTTAGCAAAGAGTGTACTTTGTACCCTTTTGCATAAATTACTCTTATACAACCACGTAGGTGGTATGTCGTAAGTATTTTACGCATATTATTGTGGTAACCATAATGTGTTTTAACGATGCGAAACGGTCGGTTGTTAATTGCTATTCTTGAAATTCAACAATTGCAATAGCAATTAAGATTGTTATAATATGTCTATTAAGATTGTTAAGATTGTATTTATACGTCTATATTCGTGCCCCAGTGTGTATTTGAGATATATTTTACCGTTTTAAATGCATCTTGAGGATTAAAAAAGAGGGCGTCACAAGGGAGTAGGTACGAGCACACACCAAAAAGTTCCGTTTTGAAAAGTATTTTGTCCGTGTTCTTGTTCCTCGAGTTTAAAAGGATCATGTTCATAGAACGAAACAATTAATTCATTTGAACGTCTTTTTTAAAAAATTTATAATATATTATACTAAAGAATATGTTATGTATTATTACAAAATAAAGAAATACATAGTTTTAAATTTTTGTTAGTTTATTTTTAAAAAAATAAATATTTTGTAGTACTCAAGTTGTAACGAATATTAAGTTGTAAGGAATATTTATTCCTTCAATACCCTTAAATCATAACTATTATTACACTTTTTTGTCATCTGTCGCTTATTATAATTCATACAATTATTTTATTTTTACTGAATAACATGTTCATATAAAAACTATAGAATTTTACAACAATAAAATTTTTGATAAAATCCTACGCAAATATGCGTTTGTATACATATTATATTATAACAAATATAAAATATATATTTGTTATCGAAAATTGAAAATAATGTCAATGATAATGTTTAACTTTTTTTTAAGTGTACATCACATATTGTGAATACAATAGTAGAAAATTTCGAACAAAATTTAATTTACAAATAATTCAAAAGTCAAATAAAGTCGACTTTCCGTAATACGGGAACGAATAGATGAACGGGAGAAAAAATCCTGTTTCTAATAACAACATAGATTATTGTTCCAGTTAGGTATTAAAAAAAAAAAAAACATGAGAATTTTGTTTAGAGAATGATCAAACGCAGTGGTTCTCAACCGGTGTGTCGCGAATTATTGTTAGGCGTGTCACCAAAAAAATTGTTTTTTTATATTTTAGAGTATAAACTATATAAACCTTGTACTGTAAAGAATGGTTCACACTACACCATATCACAAATATCTCACTGAATTTTTTTAAGAAAATAAAAAAATCTTTAACTATGTAAATTTATAATTTTAAATTTCTGGATAGAGCGAAGACGCTAGTGTTTGTCATTGATGTTTATTTTTATTTTTCTTTCTGTAAACAAATTTTGTATAGAAATTCTTGTCTAAAATTACTACCAGAATCTTTTAGAATCAGAATTTACCTCTAGATGGTACTTTTGAAAGGTTATTTTTCGAAATCCTCAATATTTTTACAAAATTTGAGGAAAACTACATAAAATTCAACGAAAATGCCTTTAAAATTTTTTTTTGTTATACAAATGTTATGAAATTTTTAAGATACATACCAGATAGACAATATAATATGAGTTATTATTACACATTTTTCTCGTCATTGTTTTTTCTTTTCTCAGTTTATAGTGGAGTAATAAAACTGGATGAGTAAAAAAATTAATTTATCGTTTCTTTAAATTTCAATACACCCACCAAAAGTGCCCAATCCAAGGATCGAAGTATACCCCACAGTGCTAAGTAAATCCGGTTTTTTTTTTAATAAATTATTAACACGTATATAGGTGTGATAATTTACATAGACGATATTTTTTCAAAAATACAATAATTGAATTTAGTGTGTCGCCATTTTTATGGATCCAAATTAAGGGTGTCGCCGGGTGTATAAATGGTTGAGAACCACTGATCTAACGAATACATGTATGAGAACATGTTCCTTTGAACGCGTTCCTACCGCAACGAAGCTAATTTGTGAAGCCTTTATGGATTTTATACAATACAAAAAATTATATAGCTAAGAAATAAAATTATGATTTTACTCTATATAAATTGTAATTTATAGCGCGTAGTATTAACATCGCTATATTTCTATAATTATTTTCTAGAATTTATAATATTTTCCTATGTCATTATACAAAAATGTTGAGTATTTTTCAACATACTTAAAAATATTTTACAACATTTTTGAGTTCGATTTCAGTGTATTCACTGAAATTGAAAATATACGTTGTCATCATTGTGTGATACGTCCATGTATCCCCCGACAGACGTTAAAAATAAAAATTATATTTTGGGGAGGGTTTTATACTTTTACAAAATAAAAAAAAAAATAAATAAAAAATGATATTCTTTTCGATTATTTGTCGTGGCATTTTCGTCGTGACGAAAATTTCGACGGTCGAAACCCTAATCCCACCTGCTGTACACGACCCCTGACACAAACGATAATCTCGAATACATATATATTTAATCTATTGGGGTTGTTTACCCTGTTCTTACATAGATAAAAAAAAACCATCAATCTCGCCGACAAATTTGATCCCACGACAGTCGCGGCTCGCCACAACATATTTCATAATAAATACGTGTAATAATATCCTGTACACTTTCCGCGTCTACATAGCGATGAAAAATAATATAATAAAATACAATAAAAAAAAAGGTTCGAAATTGAATCATTAACGGATTTTTTTTTATAGAAAAATTAATACTAACAATTATTAATTTTAATCAGGCAATATTGAAGTTACCATTTGAATATCGTAACAATTGCCATTAAAAATATTAATCAATAGGGCCCGGATTTAAATTTACTAAAAATCATCGAAAAATGCCCTTAAAAATGCATTTTACTATGAAAGTACTCTTAAAAAGGTCCTTTGTGTTTTTACAATTTTAATTTGTTTTCTTATTTGCCATCTGCCAAGTCTAGGCATCCATAAATATAGACATTATCGCAATTATAGAAAAATTTCTAGATATTTTTTTGGAAAAACCCAAACAACATTGTATAATATTTTGAATTGGTTAAAATTTAAGTCATTGATTCGTATTATGTCCTGCAGATATTATATTTTATAAAAATTGTAAGTATATTGTTGAGATATGCCTTTAAATGAATAAAATGACCGAAAAATGTTAAAATATGCTCTCTAAAAATGAAAAAATTGAAAATAAAAGTTTCACTTTTGAGTTCTCTGTTACATGAAACAAATTATGTACTTGGAAAGCATTGCCCTAAGATCAACCAAAAGAAATATGCATTTTGCATTGGCATTTCGAGTTATGTCATTTACTGCGAGTCGTGTTGAGAAAAAATAATATTGTAAAAAAAGCATATTTATAACACAAATACATTTTGTCTGAAATGTGAAAGTTGTTGGGTAAAAAAGACAAAAAAAAAGTTTATTCCGGTACCGGGAATCGAACCCGAGCCTCCTGGGTGAGAGCCAGGTATCCTAGCCACTAGACCATACCGGATCTTGTTGAAACGAGACAGAAATTCGCCATTTAACCAATGCGATATAAGCACTAGTGACATAGTTTGTATATCATAATTTCGAGAATATGAATTAAAATAATATATTTTTTTTTTAAATAATATACTCCTAAAATTTAAAATCTTTAGAACACTATTTAAGTATACATTTTGCTTTAGATGTTATAAAAATACTTCTTACGAGGAAATTTGAAATCATAGCCATTAAGCTAATCTTGATAATAAGTTATTATCAAGTATTATTAATAACCTTATAAATAGACTATAACCGTATCTATTATTATTTATTATGATTTAATAATTATTATTGTTTATATGATATGATTTTTGAAATTTCAAACAAATAAAATGATAATAAATAGCAATCAATGGGAACGAAAGAGAAATAGGCACGAGCACTTCTAATTTATGGAATTAAGTATTTTTTTATATTATGCAGTAACTAATATATTTTTATTAATTTTAAAGTCAATTCAAGTTAATATTTTTTCTCAATTGAATTCCACAAAAATATGTATTTTGTTTTATACCAACACATTTTTGTTTTTATACAAAACGAAATTATGATAATCGTGCATACCCATAATTTAAGAATTCATTTTTTGATTGTAGAATGTAATTTATTCCGTGATTTCTTTTTTTAACTATTAATATATCAAGTACGGTGTATTTTATTTGTAATTCATATAAAATCTACTTATTTACCAAAATCTAATTGATTAAATAACATATTGTGATTCCTAATTAGTGTACGGAATATTTTAAAGGACTAAGTATACAAGTAAAATAATAGGTATTTACAACAATAATTATATTTATATCATAATGACCTAACTATACAATATTTATTAGTAAACCCGTTTTAACTATTTATTTTAATTTTAATGATTAATATTATTTGTCCTTGCAATCATTAAATGAGAGAAAAATTAAAATACAAGCTGACTGCATACAAATTTTTTTTTTAATTACAATTTTTTATTAAATATACAATTTTAATTATGGTCTTGAAACTCGTGTCTAACGTATATACAATAGGTTATAGGCTTAGGATGGTTTGAGTATGGTACACCATAAGTAGATAATAGTTGCAAAAAATTTTATTATATCTACTAGCAATTATAATTTTTCACAGTTAAATTAATCATTAGAGTTTGGAATATTATGATTTTGAAAATTAAACAGAGGTAAGATATTTTCAAAATTCGTGAAACATAAGATCTATGCATAAAAATGTATATTTTTGGCGATTAAAGAATATTTAGTGTTGTGAATACATGAATGACTTATTCTATATTAAAATTTTTAAATAATAAACCATTACCATGAGATAGTTTAAGAATCTACAAAAAAATTATATTTGTTCTTTTTTCTGTAGTCTTTTTTTTTTTTGACTATCGTATCGGTGCGGGCTATCTGAACGAAATTCGATCAAGTTTGATTGGAATTCAGACTTGATCCTATACGTGCTATGTGGTATAATAAACTAAATAAACCTATATTATACGGGGGGGAGGGGGGCTTGATATTATTTTCGATTACGACTTGTACAGCTATAAAATAATATTTAATTGGTGTAAGTAGTGTAATAGAATTTGGGTGCTGTTATTGTTAGTCTAAAACGCTATTTATCGTTTCGGTATTTGTGCGAATATGAATAAGAGGAAGAGATGAATAAACAAAACAGAATAAATTAGAGGGTCAACAATTTCAAAAAAGATCAAGCGATTAATTTGTCGGTTATTATATGTTTGAGAAGAATTAGGTTAGTTGTTGTTCAATTATAGTGTTAAAAAGTGTTATATCTACGGCTGAAGTGTGTTCATTGACTTAAAAAAAAAAAAAAATTACAAAATTAGTTAATTTTATATAACGTATTCGCTTGTGAAAACGGATATCGTGCACACAGCGCACGTACGAAATAAAAATTTCGGCGAAAAAATAAAGTTTGTAATTTCGTTTTGTTCGGGGTTATAATACCTATTATCCATATTGTGATTTATACGCGCGTGGTAGAATACTTACTATAATATGACAGTTTGAAATATTGCTACGAATTCGTCGGAAATTAAATATTTTGATTTTGATTCTCTGTTCTATCTTAAATTGGACGCGGTTTATAATAGATAACCTGCGTGTACACTTTTTTTTATCTTTGGGAATATAATTAATTATTATTACAACCTATAGAAATTAATATAATAAAGCATATTATGCTTTGTAAATTTAATATCGTCATCGAACGGACCATGGAGTATCGTTTTTCCATTAAAATTTAACTGAATATTACACGCAGTTTAAGAATTATTGTAATATTACCACACAAACATCAGACTCCCTCACTCATTTAGCCGCGATTCATTTTAGGCCTATAAAATCCTTCAAAATTACTATTTCGACATTACACGCAGCTTATTATTTTTTTTATTTTTGCATTCTTTATTTAATTTTGAATAATACAGTTCATTAAATGATTAATAAAATATATGGTAATCTAGATAAATATATTTTTATTTATTTCGTGTCGATAAATATTTTTATGTTAGCCGAGAATTATATCAGATAACAAAAATCACCTCTATCTAGATAATTAACTCCGTAAATTTATATTTAAATATTGATTAAAATGTATTTTAATTATTGACAAAATATAATTCACGTTGACGTTAAACAAACCTTTTTTGTCGTTTGATTTATTTATGTTGTTACGTTACATCGTTATTTCCACCGTCCACCGTCCATTAAGTTTATAATTAATGTTCTACGTAAATGTGAAAATATTGATCTTAGTATAGTTTAATATATTATCTGTGTTTAAATTATTATTTTAAAATAGTGGTTTAAGACGGTTTTAGTTGTTTAAAAATATTTATAAATTATTACCTCGTCAAAACTGTAGGATTTTGGCAGTCTGGTCTGATTTTAATGCTGTAATAATTCAATAATATCCAAATATTATCTCTTCTAAAGGAACAGTAAGAAAATGACTGATTGGAACCATTTTAAAGAATTGTATGTAAGCCTAGAGTAGAACGCGGCGAAACAGTAGGGTGGTGAATAGTCAGGTGCACCTGGTTTACGCACATTTACTAAAATTACAACTCGTTTGAGCACACTTTTCCCTTTCCACTTACTACAGACTTAAGACTGTCAGCGAATCAGTGGCGTATTTTCTGATTAAATAATTGAGAACAAATTTTTCCCCACAATGAAAAATTATACATAGATTGCTGCAATTGTTCTATTCTCATCGTTCTGATAAATCAGAAAAGGGTATGCTTATTTTGACCGAAAAAAAAAAATAATAAATAAATAAAAAAGAAGGGGGAGACTCTGTGCCCTTGCCTACCTGCATTTTGAGTAGAGAATTCGATATGAAACGAACTAGGGAAGTCGTTTTTGGTCGAAACGAATCCACAACAACATTTATTCGCGCAGGTGCCTCGCGTGGGTTTTTTTGCATTAAACACAATATTATTATACTATAATGTTGTCAGGATGCCGTGTCACGCACCACTGGCGACGTGCACTCAAAAACCTTTCACGCGTAGTTTGTATTATTTATCTCCTGCGACGAAAAAATAAAATAAAAAATATACTTTTACAATATGTCTTGCGAATCTGTTCCGTCGTTCAAACTCGTGTGCTGGGCCGTCGGTCGTTGCACGTTGTGTCGTTTATAACTGCGTTTCCCGTGATAGTCGAGGGATAAAATTATGAAAACCGCGCGAGTTGTCGACGACGTGCAGACCTACAAAAAAAAGGTGACGCGTGAGTCACGGATAAGAAATATTTCCCTTCGCCGCCGCTTTTCCAGGACACAGGACGAACCGTGCCAATCCGGTAACACACTCGAATCGTATCAAATTCCTAGGTGAATTTAATGAAATTAACGTCGCACCAAAAAGCAGTCGTGTAAAGGGTTAGGATTTTAATGACATAAAAAAACTTCTAAAAAAAATCCCCAAAAATTATAAATGACTTTGTCAATTAAATACTCAAAAAATAGTTATTCAAAATATTTTTATGATAAAATTTCGAAGGATTAGAACCGCAAAAGGTTCCATTAACTTATTTTTTCTTAATTTTGCTTTTATAAATTTTTATCACGAGCAAATTTTATGAAATGTTATTCATTTTATATGATATTGATATTAGTTATAACGGATGAAAATTTCAAGTATCATCATGAATTATTGGTTTTGGATATTATATTGCAACGTTTCTGCTAAATTTGTCTAAAAACTATCGAGAATTTTGTAAAATAGTCTAATTAAAGTACTATGCCGATAGAGTTATCTACTGGAAACATATTCTAAACGCATTAATGACTCGAGCATGTTTTAATTAGAAAAATGTTTTCCAAAATAAAAGTAAAGGCAGTCGTTAAGGTGTGATATAGGTATCTACTATTTAATTTCCTTATGACCTGTTGACTGTTGTACACGTTCGGCGTGTGTCTGCCCAATTTTAAACTAGCCGTAGCCACTGCAGTATTAAAAAGCCGGATATACTTCGCACGACGAGTGGGATTCTCTTGACGGGTGTATTGAATTTTAAATAAACGATAAATCATTTTTTCAATAAAATGATTCTGAACGAGGGAAGTTAATAACATAAAAAATAAATGGGGAGAAAAAAAATGTTAGAAAAATGTCCAAAATTTTTTTTTCACGTTTTCAAAATTTTCTTGCGCCAAAATTTTTATCTTATATGATTTTCTATCTATGTTTAAATTTTCATATAGTTCGGATCAAAAAATGATGGTTTCCGAGTCGTTTTTGTAAAATTTTGAGTAGTTTAAAAAAAAAAAAAAATTGAAGAATTGAGAAATTCAAAAAATGACCTCTCTAAAGTACATGGTAGAGGCA
>JAIPRM010015023.1:0-10397 GCA_025469315.1 Stegophylla sp. TES_Ste_2020
CCATTAACATTTTTCTAAAACAAAGATTTTCTAAAATTTTCATATTCTAAAACATAGATTTTCTAAATCTTGTCATTCTAAAATTCAGCATTCTAAAACTTGATTTTCGAAAACATGCACCTAAATCCCACACACTATTGTCTTGCGCATTGTTAATAACATATTGATTGATACGATATGAAAATATAATACCATTTACATTATTTTTATTTGTATTTTGTTTATTATTATATGGTCACTAAAAAATATTATACAGTTGAGGTTGGGTTGAATCGCTCGGGAGTTTAATATTATTTCACGAAAATTAACCTAAATTAGTCGATCATTTTGGATGCTAATGATATATGGAAATTTACTACAGATAATACTAAATAATAATAAAATATTACGTTTAATAATGGACATTATTATTTTCTAATTATTATTATTATTATTTAAATCATCATAAAGTTCAAGATAATTTCATCATCAAAATATATTAAATACAATAAATAGTAGCTGCTAGTCTTGTTTGGGAGGATTTAGAACGATTGCATTCATAAGAAACATCACACGGTCGATCACAAGTCGATCAAAATATTTAACGTTATTTTTAAATGTAAATAATTATTAAATTTGTTTAACGAATAACATTAAACATGTTAATGTACATACTGTACCAATGTATTGTGAACATTGTATACGTAAAGACTAAAAGTATTAGTGAGACGTTTTTAAAATTATTATGTTAATACGATTAAAATAATTAAATTATACAGTATTATTAATTTATTTAGAATGCCCCCGATTTTAATGTTATTAATGAATGATAAAAAGAACAAAATTTCATAATACTCTGACATAAAAATCGGCATTATTATTAAAATAATTATTATTTTCAAGATCCATTCTTGATTATATATTTTTAGGTTAATGTCAATAATAAAAAAATAGTTTATGCCACATCAACGATTTGACCGTCTCATATGAAATATACATTTATATGTCAACGTTTTTTTTCTGTAAAATAATAATCACGAAGTGTTCAAAATAATACTTAATATTTGACCTTTTATACAATTTTAAAATAATGATATTTTCGTCGATAAATATTCATGCAAAGTAAATATTTCATTTCAAGAGTAATATTTTATTCAATATCGTCTTATAGATAAAATAAATTGAATTACTGAGGTACATTATTACTATGGCGTTGAAACGAAAATAAAGAAAAAATTAAATGTAAAATTAAAAGAATAAGGTATATTATTTTAATTAGTTAAATAGGTTATTATTGTCTAATGATAGTTATGATCTTACTTTTTTTATTTATGGAACTGAATTTTGTAGTGGTACTCAAGTGAAAGATCTAACAACAAAAAATAACAAACATTGATCTGGTATCTTTTCGAATCGTGTATACATATACGTATAAGTGTATGTATAAATAATACATAGCAAACAGCTAAAATAAAAATAAATATAAGAAGAAAACACATATTTCGTTAAAAATATGAAAAATGACTTTCTTTTTAGTACCTACTTGTTTAAATATTACCTCTTGTTTTATACTCATATCGAAATATAAATATAAAACAAAACGCTATTGAATAATTAAAAACGATTCAATTACTTTCATTCAAACAATTCTTATATATTATATTTTTTCACTGACGGAACCATTTAAAAGATTCGTTCAATGTTACGGTAAAAATAATAAATTCATTTTCAAAAATGAAATTTTTAATTTTTTTTTTTATCGGCGATCCATTCTTATTACGATATGATTGTTATTGTTAATATAATGAAACTCGGTATTCAAAAAAAAAAAAAAAAAAATTCAATTACATTTTATATTATTTGTATTAATTTATTCATTATTATAACATGTGCATTGTAAATACACATAATGTGTATATTAATTGTGTTTTATTAGTTACTATATAAATTTACAGTAATAAAAATATTGCTGTTATGATAATATTTTCTCATTAAAAATATTTTGTGTAGGATAAATTAATTTTGATTACAGATTAAATAACTTCAAATAAATATATGTTTATAAACTTTATGTGTAAAATATACTGTACGAGTATAAGGTTTGAAAAAATAACGTGAAAATTTCAAGTATTATTCGTTATTTAATCAATTGTGGATTAAATTTAAATTAAAATAAATAAAAATTTTGATGGCAAATCGTACCAGTTAATTAATACCACCTACCTACGTTTTCCAGAGATGAAAAATCCTAGAATATCTTAATTTTGTAATATAGTAGATTAACTTTTAATACACTGAAGTGGAATGTTCCAGACGTTTCCTCGTTAAAAACTTTTAATTGGCTGGCAAAATTGTGGAAATTTACCTTTCATGTAATAGGAACTGTATTATTATATTCTAATGATTGTAATTTATTCACAGTGATTAAAGTATATATATATATATATATATAAGGAAATTTACAAAAATGTCAATTTAAGCAGTTAAAGTGTAGCACCGCGTATACTGAAAATAAATTAAGTCTGGAAAGTTTTGTATCTTGCCTTTTTTTTTTTTTTTTATGCAATACTAATATTATAATCATGTTTCTAAAATTACAAGTTACTATTTGTAATAGTAGAATCAATGATAGATTAAATCGGGCGCTCATAGTTTGAACTTCAACTTAGGTTATTTAATTTTTTGGGCCTTAAAATTAAAACTTAAAAGGAAATATGCAGGTCAGTTTGTATGTTATCTAATGATTTAAAATAAAAAAAAAAAGCTTTATTAGTATATTATTGTTTGATAACTAAAACCACACTGCGATGCACTTTTTAGTTCAACCCTTTGGATGAATTATTTGAATGCATATAAATTAAATCAACATAATTAATTTAATAATATAAGATCAAAAATATCAAATTGTAAATTAGTAAAATTTAAAGTCTGGTTTTAGAATTAAGCCTTTAATATAATTTGTATTTTAAGTGATATTGTATTAGCAGTAATATCTTTATAAAATTTAAATTATTTAAATTGTTTTAGTAGTTTTACCACTTATTGTATAAATGTATAACACAACGCCTTCGTAGTATTACTCTTTAGACATAAATTAACAAGCGTAATATATTATTTACATATTATAAAAGGGGGTCAGGGGACTAAGTAAATTCCTAACTCTAATAAATACAAGACGTCGGCAATAACTAGTATCTGATTTTAAATCAATCAATTGAAATAAAAAAAGATTCAACATTTGTTTGAAAAAAAAATGACTTATCAATCAACATAATCTTATATTGTATATTCTGCAAAAAATTTCAAATCGTAAAAAGTTAATTACAAATAAATTGATACATGATGCAATCAAGTACTTATAAACTGATAAATAGAGTAGACTAATAAAACTATCACTGAAAAACAATTATTACATTGATTTAAATAAGGCATTAAATATATATTAGTGTATACATAATAATAAAAATAAGTATGAACGTTATTAAAAGGAAATACAATACAATTATTAGTATCCAACAAGAGGTACAGTATTAATAAAATTGATTTTGGTTTTTATAGATTATAACCACAATATATTATGATATTTAAATTAAAACTATTACCTAACTATAATATTATGATGTATATATCACACAATAAAATCTTTATTACTGTGTTCTAATGAAATGTTTATGTGCTCAAAACATTTAACTATTATATTCTATTTCGTTGTGGACATACAACGCTGTCTCAATTATGTCTAGTCGATAGCCATGTAATAGATGGCTTTTAGTTGCATTATATAAAATATATAGCTTAATTAGTATTTTTTAATATCCACTTTTTATGCAGGCATTTGCATGTCACGACTGTTTGCAATATTATACATGAAATAAATAAATATAAAGACGTCAATTTATAATTTTTACATTAATTTTATTTCCATAATTCAATAATTGTTGCGGTTGCTATTCTATTAGCAATACCAATAAAAATAAATAAATAGTTGTGTGCGTTTAAATATAATTTTAATTTTTACAATGTTTAACAACAGGCACAGTAGTATCAATAAAGGGGAAAAAATGGTTATGAAAATATAATATAATATAATGTAAAGACGCAACTCAGCCGGACTTAACTATGCCGAACGACGTGTGTGACTGATACGTGACTACTAATAGATAATATTTTATTGAAAAACATCAAAGAGTTGCGGGTTCCGTGACAATATTCGCGTAAACATTGCTCTATCTAATAGTAGGCTGAAAACAATAATTCGTGCATTATAATTTATTACACTGCGTGCACACAACAAGTTCATTCATAGATTCATTTGTACAAATATCTGTTTTAGCATGCTATTTTAAATCACTAGTAATAAAATATATATTTTTTCCTTTATAAATGTGTTTCAAGAAGTTATAGATAGACAGTTTTAATCACATATTGAGACATCAAAATATTGCCTTATAAAAACTCTATTGTATTAAAAATGCATTAATGAGTGCGTGTTAATAATAAGTACTCGCTTGTATATTATTATTATCGTTATACTATATGTATGAGCATATTTATAAATTAAACTATAAACTCAAGTTATCATTTATTTTTGGCTAACCTATTCATTAAACACTTAACATTAAAATGTGTATTATGTCCCTATGGATATACGCAATCATGTTAGTTCTGTTGGACGTGATTGTCCCATTTAACTTCAGAACTAAGTTTTCAATCTAATTGAAAGCAAGAGTAAAAAGTATTTTAACCAAAAATTAAAAGGAAAAATTAATTGGTGTCATTTAAAATCCATTAGCATAGCAATAATGAATTGTAAGAGAAAAAATGTATAGGTAATTAGAACTAAATCAAATTACAATGAGCTCTTTTGTCTTTATATACCCGGCACAATGATGTCAACCAATAATATTTTTCTTCGTATTCTTAGTTTAAAAGAATTCACAATAAGAATAAAACCAACCAATTACATTAAAATTTATAAACAATTTTAAAAGTTATAGTGTTCCCCTCCACGAAAACGCTCTTGGCACAAGTGGCATGCATTATTTATGATAAGAGCCATTTTAGGGCTTACGTGCATGTTATGATATAGATCACGAGAAAATAGATTTAACCTATTCACTAAATGACACTAAAGAAACCAATAATTGATTGTTTGAAAACAAAATTTGATAGTTATGTCAGAATACAAAATGTATTTCTTTATTCCGAAGAAAAATGTCTTACTTTTAATCATAATTCATAACCGTAAGAAATCCTAAGTGAAAAATTCTTAAAATATCTCATTTCTTGTATTTTATTGTTTTTACTTTTTGCAAAATTTTGTACATTAATATTATTTTTAAAACACTAACATAATTATGTGATTTCGTAAACAATCTTTAGCTGAGTAAAAATAACTAATTTTGTTTAGGCATTAACTAAGTGTAATTGTGCATATTCCTTTACAATAATAAATTAACTGCAATTGCTTGTCTCTCCTCTCTCCACGAGCAAAAAAAATATTATACCTTTATTAAATTTTGTTTGGAAATTTGTCATTTATTTCTGTTTCTTAAGTATATATATATATATAAACATTTTACTAGACCAAAATGTGATTTTTCAAAAGACTATGCAACATGGTGGGATGTGCGTCTTGACATTATATTATATTATACTATAACCAAATAAACTACCAATAACTTTTGTCGAACGTGAACATATTTATACAATAGTTATTATGTGTGTGCACAATATTCAAATTATAACATTATAATTAAGTTTTAAGAAACGTAAATTATAAAATACGATATGCTGTACCATATAATTGTTGTGAAAAATAATTAATTCACATCGCGTGTTATTGAGTTGTCGAATATATTTTTTGTTTTTCCGAATAGTATAGACGCATAACGTAGTTGTATTATCAATAGTTATTAGACAATAGACTACTTACGTAGTTAATTACGAATTTTGAAACAAAAAAGTTAAACGTGTAAAAAACTACAATGTATACATTACATACTGTGTAAAGTCGTGCATGTTTTTTGTTTGTTTTTTTTTATTATTAATATCATGATATCATAACTATATTTTAATTGATGATAATACTGTTTTATTAATAATTATATTGTATTGTGAACACAACATTATATTATGAATTTGCTTATACTAAAATAATTTATTATTACAGTATACACTGTGGCTTTTTTTTCTCGACTCCGGTTTTTTACGAAATTAAATGAACTATACCGATAGTACAAATTGTGTACGTGCCACCAAACGAATAAATCTATACTGTTTACATTGTATATATAGAGAGAAGTTCAGAAGTGTTTATTAACTTTGATCTTGGCACACAGCATAAAAGACCAAACAACCGAATATTGTCATTTCATTCGTAATTGGTTTTTGTGTCACAAAGAAACCGAACAATAGTAATAATAATAACATATCATTTATTTCCGAGTTTAACGAAATATCATGTACAACATTAAGTTATTAACAGCGGCGTGCTTGATCGTTATTTTGACTTTAGTTATCGTCCGAGTAAGTATTCCGTAAAATTGTATATTATTTTTCATTTGATCGGTAAATGAGAGTTTAAGAAATAATAATTATTGTTTTTATCAGGCGTGCAAAGTGCCGATTTGTGTGTCGGACGGTGGTTGTGGCTGTGGATGTGGATGTTGTTGTGGTGGCGGTGGTGGCTGTGGTTGTGGCTGTGGAAACGGTGGTGGAGGTACATGGGGAAGACATTACTAGTAAATCAAATCGAGAGCATTATTACTTCCACAGTATATTGAATAAAATCTAAACTCGCGAGGAAAACATTAGCTAGAGCACACCACCTTAGATTAAATATTTGATCTATGACACCACTTTGAAAATCATCCGGCCCGAAAAATTGTTGCACAAAAAACACAATTTTGTATTATATAACATTATTCGGCCAGATGTGTGTTATGAGCGAAGTGTAAAATTATACTTACGAATCTATTATTAAATATATAAGGTTGCGTAACACTCTAAAGAGATATTATTAAGCTCATATTGTTTATTATAATACATTGTTGAAATGGAAATGGATGCAAAAGATATTAACACAAAAAAATGTCAAATCACTTTTACTTCACCACCCATTGATATACTACATACTCGTAATACCCGTGCGCATAGTTATTTTCAATGTTTAATAATTACTCCCGTGTTATAATATGAAATAATCAGAAGTACTTATTTGACGTTAATAAACCTTATTATGTAAGCTATCTATAAAAGGTGTCCCATCGTGTATGGTCTGGTTAATAACTTTCTTTCTAGTCACTTTTTTATTGATGATTTAAAACAACATTAGCACTATATATTTATTAAATAAAGTATTTTTTATATTTTAGATGAGTGATTTTTTACGTTTTTTTAAATTGCAACCACTGCTTTTAACTCAATAGTTATTCTAAAAGAAAGTGTTTTTTCAAGTTTTTTTTTTTTTTTTGAGAGAGATCAATAGTTTTAGAACACAAAATATTTATAATTTAGAGCAGAAGAGAAGTAAAAGTTAATTTTTTCGGGGTATCTCTTGATCTTCCTTTCCACTACTAATTTAAATGTGGGTGTCTATTAAACGACTGATTTAAAAACAAACCTTAAACACCAAAAATTAAGAAAATGTATTCTGGTTGGTCCAAAATAATGGTTGCTTAAAAACCTTAATAAAATACGTATATAAATAATAGTGAATATTTATTAGGTATATTTTATAGAAATTTAATGTTGACAGTTTTGTTTTGAATTATTAAAAAATACAATTTCAAAAAAAGTGACAAGAATAAAAGTTATTTAGCAGACTACACACGGTGGAACACGGTTATATTTTTTACAATATTGGATTCAGTCAAAATCGTAATTAATGATTTTTAAAATCTAATCTACCTCCAGTGTCAATACCAAATACTTTAGTTACCTACTTTCCATTTTATTGAATACATTTCAAACAATTTAAATTCATCAGAACGAATCTATGAGCAACAACATTTTTTCATTAAAAATCTTGTCTTCATTAATACGACTAAGTATTTGAAATCGGCATTCCACTAAAATCAATTGCTGTGATTTTTGATTATAATATTATTCTTGTGTCCCTTGATCTATGATGTTGGTGACTTTTTAATAAAATACTAAATAAAAATATCGATTTTTCAAAAAATATTAATTTATATACACTAATAGTTTAAGATAATTAGATTTTTTTCTATTGTTTAAAAATTGTGACTTTAATTAGTTATCTATTGTACTTCAAAGTTACAACTTTTTGATTAACAAAATGTTTCAAAAATAACAATTAATAAATACAATACTGTTATATATATATTATTAATTTTGATTTTTCTTGTGAGTTTATACCTTGATATTTCATAGTAGTGTATAGTTATTACATTTAGTCGAAATATGTTTATTTATCAAAATAAAAATAAAAACACGAACAGTTGAAACTTGTTTGTCACTATTTATAGATTTTATAAATATAATATTATGTTAATTTCCATTAAAATTAAATTTTTTGAAATAATGTAAATGTAAAACCGATTAAAATAATAGAAATTTAATAATGAAATTGTATTTCAAATAAAATTGCATGTTATTCATTTAATAAACAATAATAGTGTGACAATTTATTTTCTAGCTTAGAATACTGCAGTGTCATTTTACACAAATTTACGTTACAAAAATGATAGGATCACATAAGAGGCTTTATGTGTATTCTCACCATTTTTAAACGCATAATTTGAATAACCCTCCTTAATCATGACATAGTGATACGACATAATGATATACCATGAAATCAAAATTAATAATTTGTAATTTATAAAAGTGAATGTGATTTTTATTTAACGTGCATATTAAATATGTATTAATCTATTATGTGCGAGGTTCAAAAAATATGGGAGAAATTTTAAATATAATCAAGACTTATGCTACTTCTTATACAGTATTATATTTTTTCTTTGAAAACTTTTATATTTCAAAGAATAGATTTACGTACAAATAAATTTCATTTACCTATTCCTTAAGTAGTTTATGTATACTGGTGAAAAGTTAATGGAAATGGAATATTCATTTTTTATATTATTTATTGCCACCATACCAAATTTAAAATATCTGTTGAAATAAATGGGATACAGTAAAAATAATATTGCGTATGATTCCAAATAACTAGGTAGTCACAGTTAAGGTTGCTGAATTTTAGACCCACACAATTTTTATTATTAACAATCCTATTTATGTCGTTTGGAATAATTGACAGTACTACAATTTCATTACTTATATATTATGTGATAACATTCCAAGTATATATTTAGTAAAAAAAATGGTCATGCAAAAAGTTTATCAAAATATCAGTGGTAGATCAAACACCTGGGCAACATGGGCATGACCAACAGTGCTCTGACCATGTGTGACCCCTAAGCGACAATTTTAAGGTAGACATCAGAATTGTTAAAAAAATAAATAGGTGCATAAAAAGTTGTGTTACCATACATCATATTATTAAAATTTATTGTACAATATAGAATATCATATTATTATAGTTGTAAGTCAAAAATACCAAATCTAATAATTCTCGTCGTCATTCTACGACTATTATATACTATTATATATTATACACCCATGTTGATTTAATTTTTACGTATTATCGTTAAATATCAAATTGCTTAATAATGATGATATTTTATAAGAAAAGTAATTTTAGATACTATGTGGAGCGAACCTACTAGTGTTTTAACAAAGATGTTTGTTTCTTTTTTGTCAACACTTTTTTTGTATGGAGATATTTGTTCAAAACTTTCGACTAATAACTTTTTGAATTACAATTCACGTATAGACAGTATTTATAAGAGGTAAATTTTTGAGTTTCTCGATATTCTTTTAAAAATTAGGGAAAATTTATCCGAAATTTGACAAAAACGCATAGAAAACTATCTTTTTAAATCAAAACTCCATGAAAATTTAAAAATGTGAAAATAAATTTTAGAAATATTTTTCTCACACTTTTTTTCTCATCAAAATTTTTTTCCTGTTCTCAGTTAATAGTAGAATATAAAACTGGCCGAGTAATAATATTTTTTTTTTGTTCTTATAACAAAATTTATAATTAGTAGTAACGTAAAATATGTGAAATAGTAGTAAGTAAAATCGTCTTGAATAAACTGAAGCACCGTTAATATTTTGGCATAAGAAAATTTAGAAAATATTTTTAAAAAAGCCGGACATACTTCGCACGATGGGTGTACTTCGCACGACGGGTGGTATTCTGTTGACGGGCGTATTAAATTTTAAAGAAACGATAAATCATTTCTTCAGTAAAACGATTCTGAACGAAGGAAGTTAATAATATAAGAAAAAAAATGTCCAAAATTTTTTTTCACATTTTCAAAATTTTC
>JAIPRM010015024.1:0-10397 GCA_025469315.1 Stegophylla sp. TES_Ste_2020
ATAAAATTCTGATCAAAAAATGATGGTTTTCGAGTCGTTTTTGTCAAATTTTGGGTAGTTTTTTCCAAAGAAAACATTGAAGAATTGAGAAATTCAAAAATTGACCTCTTTAAAGTACAATCTAGAGGCGAATCGGGTTTCAAAAAGTTATTGATCGAAACTTTTGGACAAGTATTTCTACACGAAAAGTTGTACACAGAAGAAAAAAAAATAAATAAATAAACATCATTGTAAAAACACTAGCTTCTTCACTGCATTCAGAATCTAAAAAAAAACATGAAATAGCTATATTATACAAGACGTGTAGAGTACATAAACTCGATAAAATATTATTTTATTTATATTTTACGAGCGTAAAAAAAGTAATTTACTCGTTTTCCAATAAAAGTTCATTATAAAAAAAAAAAAAAAAAATGAAAAATAATAAATAAAATTGACTAAATATGCGCGACGTAGGTACATAATATTATTATTACAGTGGAACGACTGTAAATTGAATTTTTCGCGTTAATAATCTACAGAATGTCAGCAACACAATATTACGATACGTTTTTAATTAAAATCGCGTGATACGTATATATATATATATATATTTATACTGTATAAAATTAAAAGCTGCGCGATAATCGTAACCTAATCTGCGAACTCGTTTATGGTTAGTCGGAAAAAATGTTTATAATAATACCGACGAGGTAAGCGTACATTTTGATTTTCGGTACACCGCGGCAACCAGAATAAATAGAGAACGACAATTAATAATATTATAGGCGTAAACTGGGAGGGGCGAGAGGGGGCAACTGCCCTCTAACTCAAAAATTATACTGGACAATGCTCCCCCCCCTTGATATTTTGTAAAATTATTAAATAGACGTTTTAAATTTTTAAGAAAAGTATAAAATTTTATTGGATTAACGTAAAAAGGATTAAAAGTCAAACATAAAAAAATAAATAAATAAAATAATTGACTATCTAGTTAATTTTTTGTTGATTATTATGATTTATTTAACTATCTTACTATTTCTAGTCATTGGACCCTCCCCCTCTCCCCCTGAAAAAATGTTGAAAATACGTTACTGAATTGGACTTAATATATAACCTACATTGGTTACCTACAAAAAACAAGTTTGCCCCCCGACTAAAACTACTCAATTTACGCCCATGAATAATATATATATATATATATATATATAGCAATTTGTTATAGTCCTGATACGAAACTTGAAAAAAAATGTCCTCTTTTTTCTTCTTTCTTCTTTTCTTTTCTTTCTAGATGTTAATTTCTCTATTTTACCGTATTGAATTATTAGAGTACTTTAAAAGAGTAAAATTATATCATTATGATATATGAAAATAATACATAGCATAAGAAATACTCAAAAACATGTTAGAAATGATCACTCTCTGAGCGTGGAAAATTTTAGGTTTCAAAATGTTTTTCAATAATTCGCTATAATTCCATAGTGTATAATTCTACAGACAAAAATTTAAACTATAAAAATAGTTTAATATTGTATATATGTTATAAACTTTTATGTCAAAGCCTAAGTAAATTGAATAATATATGAATATTGTGCTTAATCAAACAAAGTAAATTTGAGTTTAAATACAAATTCACAGTGTTTTCCGTAACTATGTAATAATAATATCAAACGAATAATAATATTTATTATTTAATCAACAATAATTTTATTTCTAACTCTCTAGTTTCTAGTGTCCAAATTAAAAATCGTAACTATACAGGTATATGCTTAGGTTAGATAGCAAAAAATTGAAGAATTGAGAAATTCAAAAAATAACCTCTTCAAAGAGTACCAACTAGAGGCAAATTCGGTGTCAAAAAATTTGCTGATCGAGAGTTTTGGACTAAAGTAGATCCATACGAAAAAGTGTTCACAGAAAAAAATAAAATAAACATCATTGTAAAATCACTAGCTTCTTCACTTCGTTCAGAATTTAAAAATTTCATTGGATTTTAGAATAAATTTTCTTATTTTTATTTTTTTTTTTCTCAAATGAGTAGAGTTAAACCCGTAGTTTCTAATGACAAAAACAAACACTTGCGACTAGCATGGAAATATTCATAATGTACATTTTATCAAAATGAAAAAAAAACGTGTAGTGTATGAGGTGCCTAGTTTCAAAACCAGCTATAAGCAATTTTCGAAATTTTTCAGAAACAACAAAAAACGAAAATAACGTAAAACACTTGGACTATAATTTTATAATAAATAATATGAAATCAAAGCTTTGAATGGTACACATGTTGTGTGTGAAAGTATATTTTTTAAAAATATTATTACAAGAGTCAAATAAATTTATAAAATTTGATATTGCTGGTTTTGTTGTGAATTTAAGCATATGGTTGTTTTTGAAACCATCAATTTAATTTATTTTTTTTTTTTTCACTTATAGCTGGTTTTGAAATTGACTTTATAAGATTGGTGATTTTGAAACAAACACTGGAAAATTTAAGAAATACAAAACATTTTGAATTTCATGTATATAATTACCTAATAGTAAAAAATAATAACCAAATAGAACTTAATTATTATAGTTAATACTTAATTTTATGAAAATTGAAAAAAATTTAGTACTATTACAAGAGCAGATAAAAACATGTGTTTAATTAATTATGACTTGATTTGAAATAAACGTCGTTAGACAGCTGGTTTTGATACTAACCACAATTTTCTGTCCTCATTTAATATCGATTATAGTAGGGTGACAATTTTTTAAGAAAATAAAATACAGGACAAAAATATTTTTCATAATATTTTTAAATAAATAAGTATTTTATTACATATATATATTTTTTAAGTTTTTGAATCGTGAAAAAGTATAATTTTTAAACTATCTATTATAGATTAAATATAATCATATCAAAATATTACTTTGAAAAACATAAAATAACATAATTAAACTAAATTGATACTTTTTAAAATTTCTTCAAATCATTTTTTCACGTACATTGTATACTTTACATTCTAAAAAAAAACTTCTTCATTCATTTTACGATTATAATAATTGATCTAATGTTATCCACAAGAATTCTAGTGTTTTACATCATTTTATTCAATAATTTAATTTCAAAAATTTTAAATCAACAGTAAGTCAAAAAACGCGGGACAAAAAGCATCCTGAGAGAAGTTTGTCAGGACACAGAGCCGAAATAAAGGACAATCCTGTATAAAACAGGACGTATGGTCACCCTAGATTATGGCCTTGTTTGATGTTCAATATTTTCACCAACTATATTATGTAATACGCAGTGTTGTGAATATTTGGAAAATTAAAAAAAAAAAAAAATCGATTTTGAAAAAATTATCTCTTTTAGCTGGTTCTGAAACAAGACGCCTCCTCATATATGGCCCGCGGTATAGATATAAATTTCGAATGTGGCCCACAACTTGAAAAAGGTTTGGCATATAGTGTGGAACGCGCGCGAATAACTATTCGACAGACAAGAGACAGGTGGGGCGGATCTTGATTAAACAGTTCTTTTGAAAGAAGAAAGAGAAAAAAAAAAAAAAGAGTATAAATCGCCTTTTATAGCTGTCTCGCGGGCTCGGACGCGCGAAGCTCGGTGGAACCTATCGCCGGTGCTGTTGTGTCGCACTCTACTCGTAAAATATACGACATCCGCCTTCGGGTGGGTATTCTTTTTTTTTTATCTTTTCGGCTCATCGCTGCAGTGTCGCACCCCGACCACCGTTCCCATCCCCCGACCCTCCGGTCTTGGGAAAGCCCGCCACCATACCCCGGACGTCCGGGGATTCGTTTTATTTATCACGGATACGCGATATTTACACGCCCGGGAGATCGGTCGACGACGGTCGACAAACCGTGCGCAATCGATCACATCGGATTCGTGGTGCGACAGACGAGAAGAAAGAGATTAAAAAAAAAAAAAAGTGCGTACTTCGCTCGTCGGGTGGGATTCTCTTGACGCGGACGTATCGAATTTTGAAGAAACGATAAATCGTTTCTCCAATAAAACGATTCGGAACGATGGAAATTTCCGAAATTTTCAAAATGCTGTACTCGACTCAAAATTGATAAAAATTTTCTCGTGGCTATTTTTAGTTGTTGGTGAAAATTTCAAGTCCCTAGCTGCATTATTTCAGAAGTTATGTCAAAAAAGTAATTTTCAATTTTACGGAAATTGCATATTTTGCCCCGTTTTTTGCAAAAAATTTTTCAGTTTTTTCGCATTTTCAAAAAAAAAAAATATTGAGAAAATTTAAAAAAGTACCATTTGGGTTCGATTTCGGATCTATAAAGTTACTGATCGAAACTTTATACGAAAATTGTTCACAGAGGAAGATAAAAAGATTCTAAATTTCAGAATCTAAAAGTGTGCACTCGGCTTGCGAGAGTAGCGAATTTTCAAAATTGGTCTGTTTTGTCAACTGGTTTTCGATTTTGTCGGACGAAAATTGGGCGTTATAATAGAAAACGTTTGCTGGTAAATTAAATACTGGTTGTACCTGCAAAAAATTTTGATCTAATAATATTTTTTTTTTTTTTTTTTGAAAATTATTATTACAGCATTATGATACAACGATAATTCAGTTTTTTTCTTTTTCTTTTAGGACTCAAATTTTCAAATTTTAAATTTTATACTACAATTTTTAAAAAAATTCAAAATAGCCATTTTGTGATTCTGATTTTTAGATAAATATTATTACCATTATTATGACGTTATTTGGCAAAACTATTAAATTATTCATAAACCTAAAAAAATCGTAGAAACGAACGGATCAACCTTTATTAAAGATTTAAACACCAATGTTTTTCTAAAAATTAGGTTTACAAAAAAACAGAAACATAAAATTTCAAATTTCAAAAAAAAAAATATATATATATATATATATAATAATAATATACCTAATCGTTTATTGCTAAAGTGCAATTCTGTAGTAATATTTTTCAAAAATAGTTTAAAATTACGAATAAAATATATTACATAATATAAATTCATATTTATTCATTATAAACGTTCATCTACCGAGGGCCATTTTTAATAGAAGAAAAAAACGGACGATTTTGCTGTAACTATTTATACTTTGATACTTGTAACTATATGATACGAGTGAATAATGCCTAGGTTAGGGCACGATTATTGTCCGAAATTTGGACGGCAAAGAAAATAATCGTTCCGTTAAAAGAATAACGAAAAAAAATATTTTAGGCTAAGAAAATAATTTAAAAATCACCCCCCCTCCCCCTCTCTTGGTGAAGCCACGATGCACAGGTTGAGCACCACCGCGGTTTAGGGAGTACGTACAGGACCATTGGCCCCGAAAAAGTCGTCTCGTCGAGCCGACCGAATTTTCAATTCCTCCGATGCGGTCGGATAAGAGAATAAAACGCGAAACACGGGGTTGGGGGGGGGTGGTAAGTATACGCGCCGCGTACAATATAAATAATAATAAATTACGGTGTTCGCGCCTGTTGTGTCGCGGCCCGTACCCGCCCCTCCGGACACTTAAACGCGGCGTTTCGCCCGTGTCCGATCCCCGGGGAATATAAATCAATCGCGATTAAACGCCGCGGCGCGCGATATTTCATGAGCCCCGTGACGGGGGGGGGAGGGGGACACTATAATTTCGGGTTCACGGGACGATTCGCGCGCGGTCGGGAAGACGTTTTGCGCCGCGACCGATCGTTTCAACGACACGTGTCCGGTGAATAATATTTCGCGACAATAAAACGGTAAACACGGATAAAAACGAATTCGGACACAAGTACTTATGCGCTCGATTTGAAATTTTTTGTTCCACGTTGCCAATAATTATTCCTAGTTGAAACGTTTCGACGTTCCTCCTCTAAAACAGTGGTTCCCACAACCGGTGGATTCTTCCCCCCCCCTAGGGAATGAAGAAAAAATGTGCATTTTTTTTTTTTTGGTAATTTTGTTAAAAAAAATAATTTTAAATCTGCTTCAGTTATTTAATTAAAATATGTTTTATACTTAATGTTTTTTTTTTATTTTTGTTTTTATATTTAAAACTTTGTTACAACGTTTAATATTATGAGTTAGTAGATTAACTAATATCTAATTTTTGTTAAATAATGAAAATAAATATTCATTGGTTGTATAAATATACGTATATATCAAAATTATGTTTTAAGAGGTATGTGCATTCTGAAAATATACAAGGAGTGATTGATGTCTACATTACAAGGGGCGAATAGAAGAAAAAAGGTTGGGAACCAATGCTCAAAAACAATATTTTTAAATTTTTTTATCATTTATTTTGTATCCCCTATTATATGCATACAACACTTTTTTTTTGAACAAAGTTATCATTTAAGGTGGTAATAGATACCACGCAATGTGAAATGTCATATTGCCCTTTAAAGCACAAAATAATACGTTTTAAAGTGATCGAGACGAATTTTCTTTTTTATATTTTTGGTATAGGTAAAAATTTATGGAAAAATGCGATTTATGCAACATTTTAGTATTTTCCTCGATGATATGCTTATTTTTTTACTTTTATGTGTTCACGCGTTTTTGTATATGGAAATACTTTTCCAAAAGTTTTTAACGGCAACTATTTGCACCAGAATCCCAAATTTGGGAAAAAACCACTCGTAATTCAACAAAAACTGCTTTTAAACTTTTATTTTAATCAAAACTTTATGCAAAATCAAATATAAATATGGAAAACATTTTGGTGAAAGTAAATTTTGAAAATTTGAAAATATGTTTTTTTTCTCGTTTGCATTTCTTAGGAAAAACCCCAAAAAACATGGATAATATTTTGTATTGGCTAAATTAAAATTATTTAATCAATTAATTTATAATTAAATTAATATTAATCGTATCACGTACAGATATAATACTTTATTGCTTATTGTTCAAATATTATGCAATAAAACGAATAAAAATTCCGAAAATACTAAAATGTGCCTTAAAAATGAAAAAAACGTCAAAAAATAGCAAAAAAAAAAATGCAAATAAAAGTTTCAGTTTTGAGGTATTTGTCACATGAATCAAATTGTGTACTATGAAAGCATTTCCTAAGATCATTCAAAATAAAATAAGTATTTTGCATTGAAATTCGAGCCCTAGTTATAACAAAAACTGTTTATTTCACGCGTTAATAGTCATATCCGTCCAACAAACAGCTGTACTTCAGAATTTGATAATCTTATTTTCATTTTTGTAGCATATTTTTTGTGAAACACATATGCGAGCGGTTTTTTCTCATTTTTTCAATTAATATGTATAATTTTTCGTTTTCAAATTTATTATTACAGACGTTAAATTCCAATATAAAACATAATATTAAGATTGTGTGTGAATCATAAAATTTGTTTGTTTCACAAAGTTAAAAAAATTACCAGTTTTGTGCTTTGAATTTATTTATGACTTTGAAAATGTTAGAAAAATCCAGTTTTTATCTAATCAAATAAAACAATTTATGTTTAGTACAAATCTATTTTTCAAGGTCAAAAAAGCCGGACATACTTCGCGCGATGGGTGTTCTTTGCACAACGGGTGGGATTCTCTTGACGGGTGTATTGAATTTTAAAGAAACGATAAATCATTTCTTCAATAACACGATTCTGAACGAGGGAAGTTTAATAATATAAGAAATAAAAATGTCCAATTTTTTTTTTCATATTTTCAAAATTTTCTTGCGCCAAAATCTTTTTTATAGGATTTTCTATCTATGTTTAAATTTTCATTAAATTCTGATCAAAAAATTATGGTTTTCAAGTCGTTTTTGTCAAAAAAAAAACATTGAAGAATTGAAAAAATTCAAAAAACGACATCTTTAAACTACAATCTAGAGGCGAATCGGGTTTCAAAAAGTTATTGATTGAAACTTTTGGACAAGCATTTCTATACAAAAAGTTGTACACAGAAAAAAAAAATAAAATAAAATAAACATCATTGTAAAAACACTAGCTTCTTCACTTCGTTCTGATTCTAAAAATAAACATCATTTTAAAAACACTAGCTTCTTCACTTCGTTCAGAATCTAAAATATTAGATAAGAATCTAAAATCTTTATTTTATTTTAGTTGGGCACAATAAAATTGAGATTTACTACCACCAAATATTTTGGCCACAGGAGTTATCACAACGAATACCGAGTTTTGTACACTGTTATATTTCCGCAGTCGGTCGAAAATCCTAAGCGAAAACAAGACGTAGTCGATGTAATAGTTTTTATGTTTAAAATCTATTTTTATTACATGAAAAATAATAATAAACCTATTTTAATAATATTATCCTTGTTTTCGAATAATATTACGCGTAGAATCAAACAGCCACGTGTGCACGCGTACTCATTATGTAATTTATTGCGTTTCTTTAAATAATGTGTCTTTCATATTATAAAATATAATATCTTCAATTACAAATCATGTTATTGTCCGACAACGGTCGGGTTTTTACTGAATTAATTTTTATTTATGTATTTATTTTTTTTTTTTTTCCCCCATTTTGTCCGTTTTCAATAAATGCGAACGATCGGTTAGTACCGATCGGAGTTCACCCGATGAATGCACGCAATTTACGATGATAATAATATAATCATATTACGCGGAATTAAGCGCAATACACTACAAATATATGGGACACGTGTATTGTATTTTATTTTTATTTATATATATATATATATATGATTTACATTAAAAAAAAAAAATAAATAAGTTCAAGATACGTGCTCGTAAATTCCATAATAATAATATATAATACTTTATTGGTATCTAATAATAATAATAACAATAATAACGCAGACTTTAGCACGGCTTAACGACGTCGCATTGTTACATGGGTAATCCAACTGTAGTGTTCGAAAAATCAAGGACGTTGAGAAAATAATATATATTCTATTTGAGTGGAAAAATCAGATCGTATTATGTTTCCATGATTTTCTTCCCCCCAATAACACGTGGTGGTTGGGGGATGAAGAGGAGTCAATTCGTTTTTCCGCGGTCAGTTAAAGTAAGATCTGATATCGTATTATCAGGGCCGTATTGAGGTCTGGTGTGGCCCATGGTGAATCACTGCACCCCCCCCACTATCGCCCAAAATGGAGAAATTAGCACCTTTTTTACAAAACAGCCAACTTTTATATAAAAAATGTGTGTAAATACGTCATAGTATACTAGGAAATAACTAATGAACTCTAATAACTATTTTCGTTACTCGTTGTCATGTAAAATTAAGTTTTGGTTTTTATAACCTTAACAGTTATTTTAAATGTTGTTAAGTTTGGCAAATCGGTATTATTTGAAAAAATAACATAACAAATTTAAATGAACATGTGTTTTAAATCAATTGATCTGTTTTTTCTACACACCCACACACGAAGAAACGTCCAATTTAGATTTCGAGTGGAGCGAAGAAGTTAGTGTTTTTACAATCGTGTTTATTTTTTTTTAATTTGATATATATATATATAATATATATGTATTTCTTTTCTGTTAACTGTTTTCCTTCAAATCACAGATTAGTTTTAATTGTTAAAACTTATAAAAACAAGTATTGTTCCCTATACGTCTAAAAATAATAATAATATGCATAAATACTCGCTCGTCGGGGTGTTCTTTGCACGTCGGGTGGGATTCTCTTGAAGGGTGTATTGACAGTTTTTGAGAAACGATAAATCATTTCTTCAATAAAACGATTCTGAACGAGGGAAGTTAATAATATAAAAAATTAATGAGAAAAAAAATGTTGGAAAAATGTCTAAAATTTTTTTCTTCACATTTTCGAAATTTTCTCGCGCCAAAATCATTCTTATATTATTTTCTATCTATGTTTAAATTTCCATATAGTTCGGATCAAAAAATGATGGTTTCCGAGTCGTTTTTGTCTAACTTTGGGTAATTTTTTCCAAAAAAAAAAAAAAAATTGAAGAATTGAGAAATTTAAAAAATGACCTCTCTAAAGTACAATCTAGAGGCAAATCCGCCATTAAAAAGTTACTGGTCAATAAAAAAATTTAAAAAAAATAAAACATCATTGTAAAAACACTTCGTTCAGAATCTAAAATATTATAGATTATAGAAATAAAAATTCTGATTATGTTTTGGTTAGTTAAATTGTTTTATTTTACTTTAATATAGGTACTTTTTGTACCGAAAAACATAAGTTTAATGTTTAAAATCAGAGAAAAAAGAAACAAATTACTAATTAATATGCTAAAAAGCCGGACATACTTCGCACGATGGGTGTACTGCGCACGACGGGTGGTATTCTCTTGACGGGTGTATTGAATTTTAAAGAAACGATAAATCATTCCTTCAGTAAAACGATTCTGAACGAAGGAAGTTAATAATATAAGAAAAAAAAAATGTTCGAAAAATGTCCAAAATTTTTTTTCACATTTTCAAAATTTTCTTGCGCCAAAATCTTTTTTATAGGATTT
>JAIPRM010015025.1:0-10395 GCA_025469315.1 Stegophylla sp. TES_Ste_2020
CAAATTTCAAAACAATCGGTTAAGCCAATTTTCTTATATGTACGTTAAAGTGCGTAATTTTAAGTAAAACTAACGAATTCAGTAGAAATTCTAACTTCAAACGGGTATAAAAAAAAAAAGTTGACTATCTAAAATAACCCCGGTAATACCCAATGAAAATCAGGGATGACTTTAATAGAGATCAAGCACAAGTGAAGGGATCAGTGGCGCGCAAATTTAGCACAATCTAAGGCCTCGAGTTTAGAAATTAAATTTAAAATGATAGTACTAGAGAAATTCCCAAATAAATAATGTTATTATTCTATGTATACAATTGTACCATGTAAAACCATGGTCGTAGATAATAATTGTGGTCGAACAATAAAAATACTTGTGAGTAGCAATAAATATTTTGTAGATTAGCGATACCCAAAAAATTCTCAGAACGGACCCAGTAGGATGGAAATATAATTAAAATATAATTCATTAATATTAAATATTAAATTTTATTTCACAACAATTATAAAATATTTATAATGGAAAATTAAAATTAAATTATATGAAAAGTGCTTATAATAAGGAAGTGCAAATATAGTTAAAAAATACAAATAGCAAAATTAGTTAATAATAATAATGGTTTTAGTCATTAAATACATATAAATAAAATCCAAACAAAATTAAATACATATTATAACAAAAAAAAAAAAAAAAATGTAAATTGTCATAATTCATCGGAAGAGCTATTGTACTCAAAGGAGTCGTCAGAAGAAAAGTCAGAATCGATAAATTCGATATGTGATAGAAGTCGAAAGGTTTCGGTAATTTTAATCAATTTTTCTTCGACGCTATTCAATAAAGTTGGATATACGGTGTTTTCGTGCCAATCGTTATGATCGATAGAAAAGAAGTTTCGGATATCATCGATTTCGATGGAATTCTCTGTGACGACCCCGAGTCGTTCGGCCACCGAACTTATTTCTCTGCGTAATAAATCGATTAACCCACTATTATCATTGCAGTCGTTGTCGAATGCGTTTGCAATATCGCTAAATCGCATTTCTGATGTAAAATAAAAATCCGCATATTTTCCAAGTTGCACCGACAGTCTAATCTCATTGAACTTGTTTAAACACGCGATAGCTTCGGAACAACAATAATTATTATCTTTGTCGTGAACAATAATACGTTGTCGTTCGACGATTACGATCCACGTTTTATAAAACAAATAAATCAACCATTTAAAATAGATCCGTTGGTAATCGACGAGATCGCGTGTGTTCAACGTGTTTTCCAAAACGTCCGTGAGTATTTCACGTACGCTTTTGATTTGTCCGTGCCAATCGAAAGAAATTCCTGTTCCTAAAGTGGTCGAGTCGATTACGTTATTCTCGCCCGTCATGTACGCCATGTCGTAAAAATGTTTCGGGATTTTTTCACTCTCGTCAATCAAACGATCGTGTTCGCGAACCGAAGTTTGGGAAGTTCCTGCACCGGTTTTTAACAATGTAACGTACTCGGTCCTGTAATCCAGCGGGTCGTCGCACTTTCGAATTTGATAATTGTCCACGACGTTCATAGTGCGGTTTACAATGCGTTTCCATTTCTGCAGTTTTCGACGATAATAATATATTAACGTGTTCGAATGTTCACTTCGATCGCCCTCAGTACAGCGTATTTTATCCGTGTTTAATTCGTTTCGCACGACAATTATCGCAGACAAGAAAATTAACGCGAGATCGTGGTACATCTCTCTGTCGTAGCAGTCCACTTCGTGCCACTCTTCCACTTTTTTCAGTAAATAATTCGAGAACCCAATTAAATGGGCGTCACGGATTTCGCATAAACATTGTTTTACCGAGGAATAATAATTGTTGTTGTGTGCACGCAAACACGCGTCAATCATGAAATCCACTTTCAAACATACGTGATAAACTGCGATCAACGCTTCGCATTCGAATTCCAATTCCAACGCGGAACTAGCGACGAAAAAATCCAACGACACGTTTTCGTACACTCCGGCGGATTTTTTCCCCGACTCTGCGCGCAACACATTAAAAACCCACCAAAATTGCCGGAACTCGTCGTCCAGCACGACGGCGTCCATGGCGCCGAACAAAGTCAAATTCGTTTCGGATACAGCAAGAGTCACGTCATCGATCCCGTTCGCTCGGGTTTCGACGATTCGTACGAACTGATCTAGTAGCGCGTTGAAAATCCCAACAGCGTAATCGTTTCTATAACGCTCTACTCGCAACACGAGTTCAAAGTGATATATCATTTCGGTCGGGATCGAACGCATCGATCGCAATTTCGAAATTATTCGCTCGCACCGGTCGACGTCCAACGGTTTATTATTGTTGTTGTCCTTCCAGAACGCGACCGTCCACAGATATACGTATTTCAGTATGACTTTGTAAACAGCCCAAAGATATTCGTAAACCGATTCGACGGCATTGAACTTTGAAAACGTGATTTTCCTATACATCCTCGACACCGATATATTCCGACCTCCTTGTCTGCGTACCGTCGAATTTCGCAAATGCTCGCACAACACTCGCAAAACATCATCCTCCGTCCGATCGAGCATACAATTTTCGATTTTCACACCGCTCAACAATTCGGTCGGCGGATAACAATAATAATTATTGTCGTCGGCCGCGATGTTCTCGAGAAACACCCGAAAATCGTTCAGTTGGCGGTCGAAATTTTGCCGTCCGCCGTTGTGCTCGTCGATTTCCGGCCCGAGACTACAGTGCTCCAGAGCGTAGTGTTCGACGAGATTCATGATTTGCATTATGGCGCGGTCCGCGTTCTTGCACTCGAGCGACTCGTCTGCGTGTGAAAATATTAGCGGGCGAGAACCGACGAACGTGTCGATGTAAAAACTCGTCATCAACAGCGTTTTCACGAAATACGGTTCGCTCGATTTAACGTTGGGATATTCGTCACTGATCGCGAACAACGTGGTCAGCGCTTTTTTTATTTCCGCGTTCAGTTTCACCAAATACTCGATGGACGCGTTCATGTCCGTGCGATTAACCGAGTCCACGATTAAAGCGTTCACGTAATACGCGCATTCGCATTTCACGAACGTGTACATTGTTATCGAATTCAAATCGTCACCTCTGACTCGGCGGTCCTCGGCACCGTTGATCCGCGACAACCATTCGCCCAATTCTACTTCCCTGCCGTTCACCAGTACCGATTTATTATTTTTCACCAAAGTCGCCATCTCTCCGTAATTCACCGCGGTCTTCGCGTTGGTCCGAACGTTTGTCAGAATACCCCAAACGAACACCAAGTAGTAGTAGTAGTAGTAGTAATGCGTAGTAACCAACATAATAACGAACTAATATTATTATTATATACGCGTATGTAGAGCAAGAGAAATCGAGAATATTTGGTAGTGGATTTTTTTTTTTTGATGAAAATTCTACGAAGGCTTGTTGCGTAGTTAAAATCGATTCATTTTGAACACGACTTGTCTTGATGTCACCGATGTCTGTAAACAAACGAAAAACGTTTAGACTTTTGAGTTATACGCGCGTGATTGTTTTTATAACGTTTCCAGAAGATTCAAAACAGCTTTTTTAATGTTTATATAACATATCTCTTAGAGTTTTTTGTCCGCAAAAATGTCATTCTAATAATATTTAAATATTATTATTATTATTTTAACGTTAAACCCAACTTATTACAACACTATTAAAATATTATATAATGTTATTAAATTGTATATATATATATATGTATAACATTATGATTTTATAATCACAAAATATACATACATAATTTTCATGTTCGTGATATGTACGTCAGTTATTAGCAAACAATAGTACAATTAATTTAAATCAACTAAATGAATTTGGAAGCCTGTTAATTACTTTCAACACGGTAATGAAATAATGAATTACATTAATACCATCATAAACTACTATAACTTTTGATTGTAACCTAGTATATAAACAATTTCACAAAATATAGTACAGAGGTATTATATAGAAATGAAACATCTTTTATTATATTTAAAAGTTAAAACAATATATTATTAAAACACAGCATTCCAGCTAAAGAGGATATCATACCCCCATGGTGTTTTTTATTGTATTAGCAAAATACAAAAGAAGATGTTTATTACTAACTATAACCTAACCTAACCTAGCCCGTTACGGCTTCCCTGTTATGTAAACTATTGATTCTCAATTTATATGCGACGGTCGTGGCAATCGTGTTTTATTGTGAAATATACTAACATCTGTTTAGGAGTTTCGGGAGGGGGGGGGAGAAATTTCACCTCGTTAATTACGCGTTGGAATGATTAATTAAAAAAAAAAAAAACTCGACAATTCATTTGATTACATTTTGAATAAAAATGTGAGATCGATAAATTTACCAGGTAAAAGTAAATCTTACAGAGTTTTTTTTTTTACCGTTGAAAAAAATTGACTGACCCTCTTCATATTAAACGTTTTTATACAAGCGGAATAAGTTTATTTAAATAATCAGAGTAGCCTGTACGACAATAAATGCAGATAATGTATTTTAGTTTATAATCTCTATTGTATACATTCCTTTTAAAAGTAAACTGCAGTGACAGTGTTACACGTTAGTTGTACCACACTGTATTAAACATGCGCGAATAAACGCGATCAATATTATTGTGTTGTTTATTTCCTTGTTTTAAAATTAACTTCTGGTTATCAGTGTTATTTTTTATCACTGATTATGTAAACTATACTTTACATTATATGAAATATAAAACATAATTTAATCATACATAAAAGTAACAAAACGATTACCTATCATCATGAATTAAGATATACCATCTGTCTATTAATTCATATAATTCATATAAAATCGATTTTTATGTCGATACGTATACTTTCCGTGTGATTATTTTTCACATAATATTATTTAATAATGGTTCAAATATCTCTGTATATTATTATTATTATTATTGTATTAATTATTAAAAACTCTAAGACCTTCGATTAATACTCGAATAAACTTAACTGACTTCGAAAAGTTTTTTTTTTTGTTTGTTTCATTTAGTCCTTATTTATTTATTCTTAAGCTTAACTTGGACAATTCTTTATGGAAAATAATTAAGATTCTCCCAAATCCCAACACCATCTCAAAAACAGACCGAGTGGTAATCAAATCGTTGAAATTTTATTGATACCAAACAAAGTTGCGCATCAACATGAAACCTTTTTGGTTATCAACTCATATTTTACAGTGATCTAAAAACTCAGGACAATTTTTTGAAAAACAATAGTAAGTTATCATGAAACAATAATAAAATTGACGTTTATCTATGTTATACATTGCCTAAAATAATATTATTAACTCATTATAAATTACCAAAATTTTAATACTTACTGGAAAATTAATCTGTAAAATATGACACCTACTTGAAAGAATGAAAATATAGTTTTAATTTTTATGGATTGCGATGCAAAGAATGAAACGTGGAAACAGTCGTATCGATGCAAACGATGTTAGTACGAAAGCACTGCAATTGTACGAAAAAATCTGAACACCGTTTCTTTGATCACCTGATCAAACAATCTTGATATGTCTGATTAGTGTATAATATTATGATTAAAGACAATTTTAAATTCTACCTACAAATATTTCGTTATATATATATATATATATATATATATATATTGTCAAGTATTTCAAAAAATATTTCAATAATAGTTAAACTGTCAAAATGACTCAAAACATTATCAACACGAGTACACGATTCTTTGTACAGTGTTGTCATTCATGTGTGACGGAAAATATTATATCGATTTATTCAATTTTCATAAGTTATTACTGAAAATTTTATGCAAACAGCCAGACATACTTTGCACCATGGGGTATTCTTCGCTCCTTGTGTGGGATAGTTTTGATGAGTGTGTTCAATTTTAAAGAAACGATATAGCATTTCTTTGATAAATCAACTCTGAGTGGAGCTTCATTTAATTATTGACAATAATAATTGTTGGTTTAATACTAAATAGGTATGTTTAACTATAGTGAAATATTTATGTATATGTATATATATATATATTTATAAGCGAGTTTATTATTAGTAGATAAATACTTACCAAAATTAACCCTTATAAAACTGAGGTTACGTTTTTAAATTTTTTTAAATAAAGGTTCTGATTCCAGTTCCTAAATTTTTAATGTTAACAAGTTCCATATCAGATTCAGTTTTAGTCTCTGAAGAAAATTATAATTTTACAATGATGTTTGTTTTATTTTATTTTTTTCTGTTTTCTGCACACTTTTTCGAAAAAAATACTTAAGTACCTAAAGTACTTAAGTTCCAGTAATTTTTTTAATCGTAGTTCATAGCTCTAGATTAGAGATCAGCAACTTGCGGCTCCGGAACCGCAAGTGGCTCTTTAGTGTTTTATTTGCGGCTCTTTTGATATGCATCAATATCAATAGTTTTCTTTATATATATATATAGAATTTAATTAACAAAATTATTAGTTAGAATTCTGTAATGTAAAGCCAAAAGCTGATAATTGAATAAAGCTATTCTTTTCAGTTTAAGTTTGAAACCTAACTAGTAATAATTAAAAAAAAAAAAACATTCTATTTTTCACTTATCAACTATTGCAACAATAAAGAAAATCTACACCTGCAATGTGGCAAAACCTGATAAGTAAAGAATATAAATTTTTAAATTATTACTAGAAACTTTAAATTTGTACTGAAATGAATAGATTTTTGCGTTTATCACTTATTGACACTATACACTACAGAATTATGTCTAGATATAATTTATGACATAACATAACTGACACCTAAAAAAAAACTTGTTCACACAAATGGCTTACGAAATATCGTAACGTTGTAATTTTATAGAAAAATGGCTCATTCCTACTGAAAATGTTGCCAAAACCTGCTGTATAATAAAGAAACATTCACATTTAAACGTTCAAAACGCTCTGTTGGAAATTTACAAAGTGGTTTAAAACATTTTACCGTTAAGTTATGTAAAGTAATTGCCTCAGTGGTGGCAGAGTGGGCGAATAAAATTACTAATGTACATATAAATAAATTATATAAAAAAACAAATAAATATTAATTGTTTATATTTCGTCAGAGGAGCTAGAATCCATAGGATCAGAAACATCAAATTGTGATTGACACCAAAATGTTTCGTTAATTCTAATCAATTTTTCTTCGGCGTTCTTCAATAAAATCGAGTATACACTGATATTGTTCCAATCGTTTTGATCGATAGAAAAGAAGTTTTGAAAATCAGTGATTTCTATAGAATTCTCACTGACGACTCCAAGCCGTTTAGCCATTGAACTCATTATTTCTTTTCTTAACAAATCTATCACTCCACTATTATCTTTGTGTTTATCGACTACGTATATAATATTGTATAATCGCAAAAATTCTGACGTACGATAGCAATTTGCATATTTTCCATATTGCGCTGGAAATCTGATCTCGTTGAACTTATTCAAACATGCGATTGCTGCAGAATGAATAAAAGTTTTAGCAAAGTTATTGTTGCTGTGAAAGATTTGGTTTTCGAAAATCGCAAACCACGATTTATAAAACAAATATATCATCCATTTCAAATATATCCATTGATAATCGACGAGATGGTGAATGTTCAACATGATTTCGGAAACGTCTCTATGTATATCACGTACGCTTTTCACTTGTCCGTGCCAATCGAAAAATATTCCCGTTCCCAAAGTGTTCGAGTTTATTACGTTATTCTCAACCGTCATATGTGCCAAGTCATAAAAATGTCTAGGAACTTTTTCACTTTCGTAAATCGTACGTAGGGTGTTTTCGTCAGCTGTGTGGGATGAAGATCGGGACGTTTCACCGTTCTCCAACACGTTGACATACCGGGACCTGTTATCCCGCGGTTCTTTACAATTTCTAATTTGATAGTTATCCAGGATATTCATGATGTACTTAACAATTCGTTTCCATTTATGCAGTTTTCGAGTTATTCGCGTGTTCGAATCGTTCGTTCGATCACTCTCCGTCGAATATTTATCGGTGTTTAATTCGTTTTTCAAAATGATCGTCGCCGACAAAAAGATGTTTATGAGATCGTCGTAGATTTCTATAGTTTCAGCGTTCATATTGATCCATTCTTCCACGCGTCCGAGTAAATAGTTGGACAATCCTATTAAATGGGCTTCACGGATTTCGTACAAACAAACCGTGAAACGAGAAGAGTTGTGTTCAACTCGAACATTTTCACTCGAACGCAGACACGAGTCAATTTTAAAATCGATGTCCAAACAATCACTGTACACTCTGACCAACGCGTCGCATTCGAATTCGATTTCACTTTGGAAATTTGCCGCCAACAAATCCAACGACACGTTCTCGAAAACTCCGGGCGATTTTTTCGCCGATTCTTTGTAAAGCATATTGAAAACCCACCACAATCGCTGGAGCTCATCGTCTAGCACGGCGTCCATAAGGCCGAACAATGTGAAATTCGATTCGAACACAGAAAGAATCACGTCGTCGATTCGGTTCGCTCGGGCTTCGACAATTTTTTTCGCATTGTCCAGCAGAAAATAGAAAACGTCAGCATAATCGCTTCTATAACGTTCGACACGCAACACGAATTCAAAGTGTTCTATTATCTCGACGGGAAAACGCAACAATTGCAGTTTGGAAATTATTCGCTCGCATCGGCCCACGTCCAACCAACCGTAGTCTTCCCAGAACGCGATCGTCGACGAGTATACTTGTTTCAAAACGATTTTGTAAATCGTAAAAACATACTCGTACACGGATTCGACGGAGTTAAAAGATACGAGTTCGATTTCGGTCAACAGACCGGTAGTGTACATTTCCGTACCTTCGGGTGTCGTTACCATGGAATATAGTAAATGATCGCACAACGCGTTCAACTCGTCCTTGGTCGTCTGGCCGTGTATACAGTTTTTGAATTTTATATCGTTCAAATCGGTAGGTTCGACGGACGTCCGATTGCCGTCCGACAGCGTAGTGGTGTACGCGATGCTGTCGAGAAATACACGAAAATCGTCCAATTGATTGTCTAAGTGTTTTCCACTGCTGTTCTCCGTATCGATTTCTAATCCGAGATCGCAATATTCAATAGCGTAGTGTTCGATGAGATTCGTGATTTGCATTATGACGCGTTCGGTGTTTTTGTTCCGCTGCTCGTGTGTGTGTGGAATTATCGACGGGGAAGGACCGATGAACGTGTCTATGTAAAAACTCGTCATCAACAACGTTTTCATGAAATAAGGTTCGCTCGATTTGACGTTGGCGTACTCGTCACCGATTTCGAACAGTTTGGTCAACGCCTTTTTTACTTCCGCGTTCAATTTTATCAAATACTCAATCGCCGTCTTCGTTTCCATACGATAAACGGAATGCGCAATAATAGTATTTACATAATATGCGCATTCGCATTTCACGAACGTGTACATTATCACGGAATTCAATTCGTCACTTTTCACTTGGTTCTCTGCACCGTGAACGCTCGACAACCAGTCGCTCAATTCCACTCCGTTTCCGCTTACCAACACTGACTTGTTGTTTTTCACCAAAGTCGCCATTTCCATGTAATTCACGACTGTTTTCGTGTTTGCCCGAACGGTTCTTATCTGCACACTCATCATAAGACACCAAACAAGAAGAACCGTGTAGTGCGGAACTGACATGACGAACGAATATTATTGTATAGTTCAACAGAAATTCAGTTTTCGATAAACAATAGTAGGCTATTGGTTTTTTTATTTAATTCCATGAAGGTTTGCTGTGTGGAAATCGCTTCTTTTTGAGCTTTAATCGTGTCACAGATATCTGTCAACAAACAATGCCCATTTAACTCTTGAGTTAAATAAAAAAAAAAAAAAAAATGAAAATGAGATTTATTTTTCGTATTTATTTTTTGATATAGTGCATATTGTATATGAGTAATATTTATATTGTAATATAAAGAGTTTTTAGTACCGTCAGAAACATTTAAAGCTACCCGTCCCCCCCCCCCGAATCCTTTAGGATCAACCAAAACATATATTCATACAAATATAGTAAATCATATGCATAACAAACCGATCAAGATCATAGAAAATTATTAAATATAATTTTAGATTCTGAACGAAGTGAAGAAGCTAGTGTTTTTACAATGATGTTCATTTTATTTTTTTATTTTTATTTTTTTTTCTTTGTAGAACTTTTCGTATAGAAATACTTGTCCAAAAGTTTCGATCAATAACTTTTTGAAACCCGATTCGCCTTTAGATTGTACTTTAAAAAGGTCATTTTTTGAATTTCTCAATTCTTCAATGTTTTTTTTTTTGGAAAAAACTACCCAAAATTTGACAAAAACGACTCGAAAACCATCATTTTTTGATCAGAATTTTATGAAAATTTAAACATAGA
>JAIPRM010015026.1:0-10395 GCA_025469315.1 Stegophylla sp. TES_Ste_2020
ATTTTCGCTGTCATAAATTAAAATTTTCAAATCCTTAACTTAGAATCTTGACTAGTATCCGCGGCCCAGTACCACGTTGCTTGAGGCCCTCAAGTGGGCCGCGGCCCATAGGTTGGGAACCGCTGCTCTAAAGTATAGTCTACAGGCGAATCCAGTTTCAAAAAGTTATTGATCGAAATTTTTCGACAAGTATTTCCATACGTAAAGTTATACGCAGAAAAAAAAAAAAATAAACATCATTGTAAAAACACTAGCTTCTCTTCACTTTGTTCAGAATTTAAAAAAAAAAAAAAAAAAACAATAAATAATAATAATAATAATAATAAAATGTAGACCGGAAAAACGTACGCGGCGAGGAAACGAGAGTAAAATCGGTTTTGTGTAAAAGAGTCATCGTGCGGTGAATGGGGGGGGGGGAGGAGGAGGAGGACACAGTCGGATAGGCCGCGGCGGCAACGGCGTTGGCGGCTGTGTCGGTTGATAGGAGAGCTGCGCGCGCAATAATAATAATAATAATAATAATAATATTATACTCGACAGTCATCAGACGGCATCCCGTAGCGGCCGAGAAAACGTGCATCATAGTGTGCGTCCGACGGTCTCGGTGTTCACGTGCGTCTCGTCGTAGTCGTCGTCCCCGTCCGCCGTCCGTTTCCTTCTCTCACTCGTTCCTCTATCTCTATTATACGTATCTCTCCCCGTATCTCTATCCCTCCATCGTCGTTTCTCTCTCTCTGTCCTCTGTCTCCCACTCGTTCGTCATCTTCATCTCCACAATCTCTATCTCCGTCTCTCTTCGTCTTTCTCGTTTCCTCTTCCCCATTCGTTCCGCGTGCGCGTAAACCCGATAACGCGCCGCCACACACATTTGGCCGCCACATGTGCGCCGGCGTCGCTCTGTCCCGGTGCCGGTGACCCTTCGTGTGTCGAATCGACGTGCCCGCACTCGACGGCCAAATCTCACGGCGAACGGTGTGTTCGTTTTTCTCCGGTTTTTCCCCGGTTTTTCTTCTTCTGTTCGTTCTCTATTTTTTTAACCGCGTTCACGTCTATTTTTAAACAGTTTTTTTTTTGATTTTTTTGATTTTTCTTCTGTTATTACCGAGTTTTCGCGCCGATCGTCCGTCATGCGGTTTTTGCAGCAGTGACATCCCCACCCCGTCCGCGCTACACATCAACGACACGCGTCAACGTCGTGCATCCGTTTCGTCGTGCGCCCCGGAAATGAAGTCGCCGCCGCCGCCGTTGCCGTGGCTGGCCGCGGCCGCCGTTTTCGTGGCCGCCGCAGTCGTCGTGGCCGTGCCCGACGTCACCATCCCCGACGAACCGCCCAACGACAACACGGGCGGCAATCAGTGTTACGACCAGCACGGGAACGCTCAGGTACTTACCGACCACCCGCCCACCCTCCCGTCTACCCCAAAACGAGTAACACGATCGGATGATTTAATCGAGGGTAGAAATGTAACGGGTGATTCTTTTGACGTTTTATATTTTTGAAAAAATTTAAAAACTAAAAAAAATTAAATTAGATGTAAAAGATAGAACTGAATTAAATTACAAATTAATAACTCGTATCGTCATCATCACAAAATATTAAAAAATGATAAAATTATTATAAAAATTACAAAATCGACACAGTTAATAAAATTCACAAAAATAACATGATTTCTTTTTGAACAATATTATTGGTTCAGAAATGTTGTGTGATTTCAAAGAATTTTCTTCGGCGATGATAAGCTAATAGCAGTTTATCTACATCCTTTTTGATCTAGATATTAAATCACACGGGGCACAGTTTATATTAATAGTAATAATAATAATAATAAAAAAAAAAAAAATGGTTATTTGATGGTCGAAGTGTATACGTATGTCCGTCGTTCCACCGGCATTACTATTATTATTGTTATTATTACACGGTTACTAGCTGTTATTATCGAGATTATTGCCGTGCGCGATGGTTTAACGGACTGGCGCGTATGTAATATAAATAAGAAAGCCGACGCACGCCACCCTTTTCGAGTATAGTCTTTCCGAAAGAAGGGAAACCGCGCGGCATTGTAGTGTTTTTTTTTATTTTTTAAATAACGTACACGAAACGGATTATGGTTATTATTATTATTATTATTATAATTATTATCGTGTCGCACGTCATCATGAACGACCCACCCCTTTTCGTAGGTGAAAAAAACCGTTGTTCCTGTTTTACATTCAAATCGACACTTGGCAACAACGAGACAAGTCCACTTTTTTTTTTGGAAACTCACTTTTTGGTGTTATCGTATACAGATTTTTTTCCTTTACATTTCTATGCGCCAACAAGACAAGTCCAATGATTATTTATTGAGTAAACGGACTTTGTCTGGCGTATAATAATATTATGGGAAGAAACAAGAAAGTCCGGACTTGTCTGATTTTTGCTTATCTTTGAACTTATCTTGGTTTTCGAAAAACGAATTACAATTAACGAACAAAAAACCAGGTAAGTCCATATGTTTCATACTTCCAAGTTATTTTGGAAGATTAAAAATGTATTTAAAATTGAAATCAATTTTACTCAACTATCAACATGAAATTAAAGACACTTATGTAGAATTTTCTAATAAAAATATAAATTTTTAAAGTTTTGATGAAATAAAACATGTCTCCTGAATAATTTTAAAATATGGACTTATTTCCTTGTACGGAGTCCTTTAATTGTAATTGAAATCACAAAATGGGAAGTTTTTTCACCACGTTATTTGGACATCGAGTCGAAACGCAAGCGGTTTGGGTATAAGAATATTATATATTTTATTTTTATTCGACAGATCAAATGGCATAGTACAGAGATATAGGTTTACCACCTTTCACAGTCACACACGCAATCCTGGTACTCTCTGACACGTTGGTCCGCCCTCGAAATGACAATGTTCGTTATAAAACAGTATAGTTTTTATAGCAATATAATAAATATTGTCCCACACTTGAATACTCGTATATCTGAGAATATTTTCGTTTGGACGTATTCTCTGCTCAATGAATCGTAACACACAATCACAGTTCCGCCGGTTATATTATTACGTGCCGTAATAACCAATCGCACTATATTATATTATTATGTTCGCGTGTACTCGGTTGGTTTTGGAAATCTTTTGTTGCTCGACCTTTTTCTTTTCCGTTCACGAATTCCATAGCGAACAAACCTATGGGCCCGAGGCGAAAGAATGTATTGTCTACAGTCTGAGGAATAGTTGGAGAAGTGAAAAAAATAAAAATAATAAAAACATTTTTTTTTTTTTTTTTTCCATTTGAGTCCAGTAGTAATAGTGATATAGTTGAGCTGAACGTTGGATTTCAGTGAGTAAACATGGATGGCTCAAGGGCGTCGGGTTATAATGTTATAAAAGAAAATAATTCAAAAATTCTGTGATATTTGAGCCTCCCAATACCTAACTTCCACGCGATATTGTCAACAACTACTGAGCGTGTCGAATAATAATTTACTCGCATCTATTTTAGGAAAATATCAGAAGTATAATATTATTACGTCTTCTAATAAAACAAATCGTATTGGAATTATACATATTATTTGTTCAAATCCTTCGGAAGTCGTAAATTAACTCTTTATGAGTCATTATATCAAGGTTATTGCACCGTCTTAATTTTTTACTATCAATAAAAACGGTTGCAGTTATCGTGAATAACAGTTTAGCGATTTCCGAGAAACTAGTATAAATCGCATCTTACAATACAATGTTTCGCGATAACCGTGTCAAAACAGATAAAATGCATTATTGTGGGCAATTAAAAATATTATAATGTTTTAAAACTTTTATTTGAATTATAAACTAATTATTACTACAGCGTGTGCATAAATACACGAGTACTTTATGTACGTATCATCTCGTACGCGTTTTACCAACCATCTGTTATAATAATAATAATAATACATTACAGCAGTTTAAGCACCAACTACTACCCACACACAATGCTACTTTGGTTACGTGATCAAAACAACTAGATTCATCATATTTCTTATCTCAGAATCAAATAATTTATCGACGTTTGATTTGTTTAAAATGGTAACCTTAGAAAACATTCGATTTTTAAGTACATACTTAACAGTACCTATTCAAATGGATCGAATCCGTCTGTGTGGTTTATTATTAAAAAAACGACTTCTGGAAAATACAATATTAATGGAAAAAGAAAACGAAATTATTGAATCAACCTAGCAATTATTACGTGTCATTACTGTGATTTTACCATGTTATTAAAAGTCAAAATTTGTTTAAAAAAAGATGAGTTTTAACTCCTCCCCTCTGTTTCATATTATCATAATATAATTATATGTATTCATAATTAAATTATAAAATATTTAATACGTAAATGCATAAATCAAAAGGCCAAACACGTGGGGATTCTTTTGGTAAAAAAAATGGTCCCCGGATTGAGAACTATGTGTTTAATACGGTTTTAAATGATATAATCGTTATTTTATATAAAAAATATCAGTGTTATGTATTAAAATTCTAAATGTTATAGACTATAAAAAAAAGAAAATTATTTTTCGATTCTTTCAGGGCCAACAGACACATAAATAATTAGTAAATTGGTATTGTGTTTTCATTTCATAATATTAAGAATTTAAAATAATATTTTTGAAAAATCTACATTAAATGTAACATTAATTCCGAAATTTTATTTTCATCCCGAAAACGATCAAGGTTTTTCAATCTGTATTACATTTATTGTTAATTACAGGTATAAATTTCAAGTTTCTAGAAGTCAATTATGTCAATTAATATCTAAACTATTGGCTACTATTAAAACCGATTCTATTAAAATATAGTTTATGGAATATTCATCTCTAAATTGCGGACACTTCCCAATAGCGGAAATTTATTCGGGAACGGGGGTGTATTCGTTGCAAACTAAACTCCCTCTGAATAGCGGACACCTCTGAATAACAGTGGAAAATATGGTGACAGAGAGTGTACGTTATTCATTGGTTTCTTTGTATATATAAATATATAAGTTTGAAGTGAGAATATATATGAAACTGGTCATTTATACGTAAAATAATATGATTTTTTTTTCAATCAAAACTTTATTTTAAATAAATTTTATTTTACATCAAATATGTACTAAAATTATATTTGTCTTCTCTCTGTGTCTTTTGACCAGCAATACTTGGAATCAAAATTTTCCTTTAGATCGTACAAAGAGGTAATTATTCGAAGTTCTCAATAGTTTTTTCAAAATTTAGGAAAAACTACACACACTTTGACAAAAATAACTTTAAAACTATTTGTTTTAATCCAAACTTAATGAAAATTTAAATAAAATGGACTATGAAATTAAAATTATTTTGGTGAAACACAATTTTTATAATGTAAAAAAATTGTTCCTGTAATTTATTTCACGCTTTTTTTCTCATATTTTTTTTTCGTTTCTCGGGTAATATCCAATATTGGGCTATAAAGCTGGTCGAGTTTTTTGTAATAATAATAAACCATAATTTCGAAGTAAAATTGTCATGAATACACTAGCGCTCCACTGAGAATTATTTTATTGAAGAAATTATTTACCGTATATTTAAAATACAATACATCCACTAAGAGCATTCTACCCGAGGAGTGAAAAAAACCCATGGTGTAAAGTATATCCGACTTTGATCTTAATTAATTAATCTTTAATCTTACCTGTCCTCCTTGTCAAATAATTGTTTTTATTTTATTTTTTGTTTTGTTTGTGAATATCATGGATTCAGGCTTCCTGGTCATTCTGTCGAATTGCTACCTAATTAAAACAATTTGTAAAATTACCGGACACATTTTAGTCGATTAATTTAGATTAATTTAGTCCGATGTATTTCGCTTTCCGTTTTATTTTGTAAAATAATAACATATGGTTACTCTAGAGCAGTGTGTGTCACTTCCACGTGACTTAACTCGTCATTTTATCACTTTGATATAATTGTGTATACCGTAATATCGAATTATAGTCTCGCGATTTGAGCGATTACACCTAGTAAACGACGTGTACACGAGTCCGATTAAAACGTCAAAAACGTGTCTGCATAATAATATATAACATATAATTTTTTTTTTTTTTTATTTAGGACCCAAATGTTTAAATTTGAAATTTTATTCTACAGATATCAAAATAACCTTTTTGTGAATCTTATTTTTAGAGAAATACTGGTGTTTAAATCTCTATTAAAGTTTATTGTGTTTATTTTCTTTGATTTTCTTAGGTTTTTGAATAATTTATTAATATTATTAATTACATAAAATAACCAATATTGACGATTTATTTAATCTAAGGGGACACCCTGCATACAGTAAGTTCACGTTCAGCTTTGAGGTGAGGTTCCTAGAAAACATAATAGTTTGATAATCAAAAAAACATTAAAGTGTTTCACTATGAATAATATACACATTGTGTTATTTAGAATTATACAATAAAAAAATTTTACGATTTCATTATTTTTCATAATATTAATAGATTATTATTTTATTTTTGTTTTTAGATTCTTTATCTAGTGTTTTTACAATGATATTCGTATTTTTTTTTTCTTAGTACACGATTTCGTATAGAAATACTTGTCAAAAAGTTTCAAACAGCAACTTCATGAATCAGAATATTGCTCTAGATGGTACTACATTTAAGATGGCACTTTTCGAAATATAGATACTTATATTATAGAGCTAGTAGTAGATTATTACACTTTATAAACAATCGATTAAACAATACTTTAACTATATTACATTTATGTAATAGAAAAGAAGGAATATTTTAGGGTATCCATATGACATATAACTATACAACTGGCTATGCTACAAAATTTACGGTACATTTTAAATAAATTTGGTACTTGATATCCTGGATCTCTAACAAATAAAATGAAAAATTTTAACATTTCAAACCCAGACACTGCAAAACAAATATTCGTATCACTGGACACCATTTTTTTTAGTAGAATTTATTTAAAAAAAAAGATATCTCGTAATGTTTTCGAGAATGTTGTTGGTAAACCCCTTTTTCCTTCCAAAAAATCTCTCACCCCACTCTTTGGAAAAATATTCTACATCGTTCAGTGATTCACGTATTATAGTTGTTATTATTATCATTACTGTTATTATTATAGTGCGGCGCAAACATCACGTCGCGAGAATAGAGAGTGTAAGTCTCGTAGTCGTCACATCTGTTCGCCGCCGTTCCAGTCTAATTTTACACACATGTAAAGTCGCCATCGCCTTCACAGGGACCCTTTTTCTGAGAGCACAGTCATTATCCGTCTACGACGACGGCGGCACAGAGTTCTAAAGCTCAGACTCATTTTGTTTTAGTTTCTTTTAGTTAGATTAGGTTAGTATTCTAACCTAATTAAGTTATTCAATTAAAGATAATTGAATTGATTTTGTGCCCGTCAGCTATCACATTTAGATAAAAAAGCCGGTCATATTTCACATCACGGATATTCTTCGCTCCTCGGGTCAGATACATTTGGTGGATGTGTAGAATTGTAAAGAAATGATAAATCATTTCTTCAATAAGACGATTCTGAACGAAGAAAGTTAATAATATAAAGAACAACAATAGTCGTCAATTTCAACACACTCACCAAAAGTACCCGACTCGAAAAACGAAGAATATCCGTGGTGCGAAGTATGTCCGGCTTTCTTGTCTATACTTTACTTTACTTAACTTTATTTTATTTTTTTTTACCTAATAAATAAAGAAAAGGAAAAAATAATTGATAAGAAAAAAAATGTGTAAGAAAAATGTCTAAAATTTTTTTTTCACATTTTCAACATTTTCTTGCACCAAAATGTTTCTCATATTGTTGGCTATCTATGTTTAAATTTTCATAACATTTGGATCAAAAAATGAAGGTTTGCGAGTCTTTTTTATCAAATTTTGGGTAGTTTTTTCAAAAAAAAAAAAAAAAAAAAAATGAAGAACTAAGGTATTTAAAAAATGACCTGTCTAAAGTATAAACTAGAGGTAGATCCGGTTTCAAATAGTTGCTAATCGAGACTTTTGCATAAGTAGATTCATATGAAAAATTGTTCACGGAAAAAAAAATTAAAAAAAAAAAAAAAAAACATAATTTTAAAAACATTAGCTTTTTCATTTTGTTCAGAATCTGTGGAAACCTGGAGACGTAGAATTCTTCTTAACAGACGCGTTTTTGTTCGATTGATAACTGTAAAAATTATAATTAGAAAATAAATTCACAATTAATGTTAACAAAAATATGATCGTATAATTTGTTAGATTTTGAGAGGTGCGAAGAATTTAGTGGCTTATGAAAGTTTTTTTTTTTATTATTTCTAAGTGTTCAGCATGACGTGCAACATAGGTTTTAGAGAATTCGGCAAATAATTTTATTTGCATGATACTTTAGAAAAATAATTTTTTGATACTCGATAATTCGATATTTTTATGAAGAAGTAAAAATTGCTCGTATATTATTCTATCTGTGATCAAATTTTCTTAAAAATTAGTTCTAGAAATAAATTTATATTAGCGTTTAATGGTTGATTCTTAATAATTAATTCCATAGAAAATATTTTACAAACGTTTTAAGTTAGAATTGTGATATAATTGACAATATTATTAACTCGTAAAATGGCAGATTGATTTCCTAGACATATTCAATTTATTGTTTTTAAGGTGGAAAATTTCATTCAACCTCGCCCATAAATAGGTCTATTCGTATTTACATTTCTATTAAAACTAACTGAATCCATTTTTAATTATTAAATGCATAAATTTCAAATACGACAAAATGTATCGCTCTCAAGAAATGATAAAATGGATATCCAGATTTATTTTAACGTTTCTATAAAACACAACACACCCACCAAGAGTATCTTCCGTCCCAAGAGCGAGGTATATCCTTGGAGTGATCTAAGTCCGGTTTTTAAGTCTTTGTGCTTAATTTTAAATGTTTGTATAAAAAATGCACGTTTCCTTTTTTTCGGCGTAGGCGATTATACGTAAAATCATATTAATTCGCTTATAGCGAATAAATTCACATATACCTTACTTCGGTTTGAAAATCTTAAGGGCAGTAAGTCTCAATAGATAGTCACCACATGTTATCGTTTTTTGACTCAAAAATGGTCATGCGATGAATTTATTATTCACTAAGTGGGGAGAGAGTTTACTACAGCAGCCACACGCGGTTCCGTAGACACGGACGGGCAATGCGGCACAACGGACATAATAATCGTGTGTTGTACACCAGTCGACGAGACACGACCATTATTATATATAATACAGTCTTCTCGCGTCCGAACATGTGTACACGGGGGCGTGCGTGAGCGCAAATCGGCGAGTCGTACCATATCACACGGTTCGAGGAAATTACTCACGCTCAGCGTGCAGTCCCCGCGTGCAGGACACCAGTTTATCCGAAAAATTTTGGGTCGAAAAAAATTAATTGAATCGAAACTAGTAGTGGTGACCGGTCGGGAGAGGCTTTGAAACCGAGTCGTGATAAAAAAAAAAAAACATTAGGAATCTATTAAAAATAACAATCCGTAAGAATAGTCGTGTCTAAAATTATTATATTATAATAATATATTATAATTTTTTTTTTTTTTTTCTGTTAGGTTGGGTTAGGTTAAGCCGCGTAGGATGCTTTTTAACTTTATCGTACGATTTCCGGTATCCATTTAGTATTAATTTAAAAATGGAAAAAGAGGCAACTGATAACTCGAGTGTTAAGTTACATTAAAAAAACAAAAAAATATATGTATCTTCCGTTGAGGAAATAAACAGTAGATACTAAACAATACTTATTTCAGTAGGGTTTTAAAATTTCATGAAATTTTAAACTGAGTATTTTAAATTAAATTTTATTGAGTATTGAGTGTTGTTTGAAAATTGAAAATACAAATTAGTTATTAGGTACTTTATAAATAAAACTGAAATATATAATTAAAATTCATTTATTTATATATTTAAAAACGTTAAATTAAATTAATTCATGTACTCATATGAAAAAAAAAAAAAAAAAAAAATTGAAAAAATTGAAAGGATAATTGCCGGCGGTCACAGGTCACATGTCAAATGAAAACTAAATTTCATACATTTTTTTTCAACATAAAATTATTTATTAATTTGTCAAAAAAAAGTCTTTACTTTTATATTATTAATGATTTTCTAATATTGATTTGATAACGTAGGTAGGTATTTAATTAGGTAACATAGGTATTATAACAATTTGGACTCTCTTGACCAGTTGGGATATTAGATACTTTTAAGAGAAAAAAAGCGGGACATACTTCGCACGATGGGTGTTCTTCGCACGACGGGTGGGATTCTTTGACGGGTGTATTGAATTTTAAAGAAACGATAAATCATTTCTTCAATAAGACGATTCTGAACGAGGGA
>JAIPRM010015027.1:0-10395 GCA_025469315.1 Stegophylla sp. TES_Ste_2020
TTTTTTTTTTCTTATATTATTAATTTCCTTTGTTCAGAATCGTTTTACTGAAGAAATGATTTATCGTTTCTTTAAAATTTAATACGCCCGTCAAGAGAATACCACCCATCGTGCGAAGTATGTCCGGTTTTTTTTTTATTTTATTTAAAGTTCTTAACACCCAAAAGGGGTAATGTGTACAGTTATACTAATTTTTACAAATTATTGTACAACATAAAACAAAATATACTATTAAAGTTATACAGAGAGAGAGAGAGAGAGAAAATAAACAAAAACAAACAAGTAAGTACAAATTGTAGATATCTTTTATAAAATAATTCTATATTATGTTAATACCATTTTTTTTTTTTTTTTTTTGTAGATCGAAAGCATAATATTTGCATAACAAAACAGGCGATGAACGATTGAAAGAAATTACATTGATAAATGCACTTAGAAACACAGAAATAAATTGTGCTGGAATTATGAACGTAATTTTTAATACTTCCAGAAAAATAAATAGAACGAAAGAAAAAATGTTCTGATGTTTTTATTTTTTATTATATTTGTGTTTATATTGTGAGACAAAAATATTGTGATTAAAGCCAATCTTTATCATATAATATTTCATATTATAGTTTTTTTTTTTATTAAATTCAAAAAGTTATTGTATCCATATTATTTTAGTAACGATTAGAAGTCGTTTGTTCAATGTAAAAATACAATACTTTATTGAAAATTGTAAATATAGAATATAGAATAGAAATAATATAGAATTACGCTCAATTTTTCATCATTTATTAGGTTACTAATTGCTATTAGAATTTTATATTTTAATAATTTCAAAGTGAAGTATTTATAATATTTTTCAACCCCTCATCCCCTCAACCCCATGGCTCACAGCTACGCAACTGTATTTGGTTGATCCACTTACGTCATATAAACAAAATAAATCCAATTCAAATAGAAATTAAACTAATATTTATCGGATTTGACCGGTTGTTTTTGTACTTAATTTTTAGTATTTTTTTGGCCAAAAAATAAATTACGAACAAGTAAATTTTTGAAAAAATTGGAATTATTCTGTTGTTGCACCGAAACCTTAAAATTTTTATCCTAGAACATATAATAGTACGTAATATGAAGACTTAAAATAAAAAATATAAATAAACACGCAAAATCATAAAAATATTTGTAGTTTATTTCTGTATAATATAAATAAAACCAGTTGAACCAATAAGTGATGTAAGTTTAGCGTCGTTACGAACTGCAAATTTTTTTAATTGAAGGGCTTAGTGCAGCAACGAGATAAGTCCACTTTTTTTTTGAAACTCACTTTTTGATGTTATCGTAAACGGTTTTTTTTTTTTTTTTTTTTCTTTACGTTTCTATAATCGACTATAAGACAAGTCCAATGTATATTTATGGAGTTATTGAGTAAATAAGTAATAACACTTGTTTGGGGCAAAAACAAGCTAAGCACGGACTCGTCTTGATTTCGGAAAAATGTATTACGATTAACGAACAAGAAACCAAGCAAGTCTACATGTTTCATACTTCCGAGTTATTTTAGAAGATCAAAAAATATGTATTTGATTTTGAAACTAATTTTACTCCATTATTATTAACATGTCGTATCGAATTTTCAAATAAAAAAATAACCGTTTAAAGTTTTGGCGAAATAAAACATGTCTTCTGAATAATTTCAAAATATGGACTCGTCTCGTTGTTGCCCTTCAATTTTAGAAACGCATAATATAAAATTGTGTTTTTTAAGCTTTTCACCGCGCTGGGAACAAGAGCCTGGATATAAAATGAATATAGCTTCTGTGTGTAGAGTATAATAACGCTTTTCACGTGAACGCGTATATTAAATCCCTAACGGCGTCCTTGGACCGTGAATAGTCCCGTGTCCTACTATGTATATATGTACTTTACGCCGCCGCCTCGAATCCCGTACTTCGTTCGACGAGAGACCGGTATGTTTTGAAAACGTAGTAATAAAAGTACGAGCAACATACTAGGGGAGCAGTGTACCGGGGGAGGGGGGGTAGGGGAGATTATGGTGTACGTTTGGCCTACTCCGAGTGGTGCTCGCTCCGCGCGCCATACAGACGATATAGAAGAAAACGCGCATTTGAATGCCGCGTGTAAGGCTTTCGCGTTAATTAAAATTTTCGAAAACTTTTCATGCGTCTACGTTTGTGTTAAAACGTTTCCTCGTGGATAATAATATATAGTGCAGTGTTTCCCAAACTTTTTTTACTTTTAATGTTGAAAATCTCTCACCGCCCGCCCCCTCGAATTACGTTTTTTTTAATTCCGGTCAGATAAAAAGTCAAAAATCGTATAAAAAATGTGTGTATTTATTATTAAGTACAATAATATAGCGAAATAAATCTGTAAAAAAGCATTTTAAATATCCAAAAAAAGCATTTTGTTAATATTTACACTATAAAAATAAATTCAATATTATAATAAAAAATCTGGACATATGTTGCATTCTTATCTCCTCGGGTGGAAATCACTCTATGAACAAACGATAAATCGTTTTTTAGTATATCAAACAATTCCGAACTGAGATTAAATTTATTCAAGTTTTTTTATTAAATAAAAAAAAAACCCATTTTACTCAGTCAGTTTAATATTCCATTGTTGACGGCGAGAAAATAATTTTCACATAGATATTAAAAAAAAAAAAAAAAATTTCCTATCTAAAGAATCATCTTAAGTCAAATTCTGTCAAAACTTTTTGGCAATTAATTGTTTGCAAAAAAAAAGGTTCACAGAAAAACAAATAAATAAAAATAATTCTGCAGAATAATTTAATAGTTGAAATTTAAAAAGTTACCAATGAATATTTTTGGACGAGGGTTTCTATGTGAAAAAATGTACACTTTAAAAAAAAAAAATAAATAACGAAAATAATAAACAGCATTGTGAAGACACTAGCTTCTTCGCTCTACTCAGAATCTAAATAAAATGTAACTCCTCAGAAAACTCGGTCAGAGTCGACTTACAGTTTTAGCTCGATTTTTTATACGTAATTCTGGTAAAAGCACTATTTCTCTACTACTTGCTCCACTCAGAATTTATTGGTGAATTCATTTATAAGGGTAGTTAAAGTCTAAATACGAGTTTGAGTACGACGTAAACTTAAATATTAAAAATTAACCGTTATCGAAAATTTGAGATTTGAGGGTTGTTCATCCCCGTTCCCTAGACACCAGTGCTCTTAACTATCACCAAAAAAAAAAAAAAATGCGCATATAAATGGTATCGTTTCGGTGTGAAAAACTGAGGCTGCAGGTCGTCTATTCCTCACACCCCCCCCCCACCACCACCCGGACGGATATCGCTTTTACACACAACAAAGTTTTATCGTTTTATCGTCCGCGGATTCGTCGCCGGAGAACCGGAAATAGCACACGCCGTTTATAGCGCATAATATACACGTTACCCGGTATACGGTATATATACCAGCGTGGTAAGCATTACTTTTTATGCTCACGCCCCTAGTCGTCGTCGAGATTCGAAAAAGCAATATTCGACCGCAAATAAGTGGTGAAGGAATTCCGCGTAATAGCTTACCCTAATTTATACCGCTTTCTCCTCTCTATTTCTCTTTCATTCTCCGATTCCCCCTCCCCCCCGCCCCGACAAACATTTACATAATAACATTTCTACCGGTGCTCAAAAGAGCTTTTAGATTTTGAACGAAGTGAAAAGAAGCGAGTGTTTTTACTACGATGTTTATTTATTTATTTTTTATTTTTTCTGTGTACAACTTTTCGTACAGAAATACTTGTCCAAAAGTTTCGATCAATAACTTTTCGAAACCGGATTTGCCTCTAAATTATACTTTGAAGAGGTAATTTTTTGAATTTCTCAATTCTTCAATTTTTTTTTTTTTTTGGAAAAAACTACCCTAAATTCGACAAAAACGACTCGAAAACCATCAGTTTTTGATCAGAATATTTTTATGAAAATTTAAACGTAGATAGAAAATCCTACAAAAAAGATTTAGACGCGAGAAAATTTTGAAAATGTGAAAAAAAATTTTTGACATTTTTTTTTTTCTTATATTATTAACTTCCTTCGTCCAGAATCGTTTTACCGAAGAAATGATTTATCGTTTCTTTTTCTTTTTGCTTTCTGTTATGACACACCGAACCCGATCTCCTGCGAATTAATAGCAAACTCTGCATATGAAATTCCTTGAATATCGCGAATTCGAGAAACGTTGTGACTAGTGGTTACTGAATGGAAGGTTTATAAAAAACGGGATTTTTTTTTTGTTATTTTTTAAGACACATTTTTATTTTTTTTCACAAAAAAAAAAAATAACGCTACGATCATATTATATACTTAAACGAAAAATATTTTACGAATCAAAACCATATATATATATATATATATATTTTTTAAAACATATTTTTTCAACCCAGCAACAAAAAATCTTAAATAACCGATTAAATTACCAGTGACCAAAGTCCAAAACCAATTTATTTAAAAAAATGAAATAAATTTTTAAATTTATCGTAACCAAAACCGAAGTATTTTTAAAACCGGTTAAATTAACCCCTAATCGAAACCGAAAATTGTAAAAATCATTTAAATTAACCCTAATCGAAACCTATGAAGAAAAATCTCTCGGTTTGAGTTTTTGATTTGGTTACTATATTAAACTGAAATTTCTGCTGATGCCCCAGTGACAGAGGTGGCGGTAAACAGGTGATTTTAAAAATATTTTGCCTACAACGAACGGTTTTTTCACAAGACTAAAAGCCAAATTCAACTGTTGATATTGTATTCGCGTTATTAAATGATTCAGATTTTGTTATCACAAGGGCCCGGAACTCGATGACCTAAAAATATGTAAAAAATGCAAAAAATGACATTAGAACGTTAAAAAATGAGATAAAAAGGTGACATTAAGAAATATATTATATATTTTACAAAAAAAAAAAAAAATGCAAAATAAAAATTTTTGACATTAGATTCAGTGTTTCATGAATCGAATTTCTGTAGAGACGAGTAACAAATTAGATCAAAAAAAAAAAAATGATGCAAATGCATCAAGTTTCGGGCTCTAGTTATTACTAGATTTCAATGCGAAATGCATATTTTTTTGGGTAATCTTAGGAAATGCTTTCCAACTACAAAATTTGTTACGTGTGACAGAGATCTCAAAACTAAAACTTTTATTTTGCATAGTTCCATGTTTTTTTTTTTTTTTCATTTTTAGGGCATAATTCAGCATTTTTCAGCCTTTTTATTCGTTTTAATGCATATTTGAACAGTAAACCTACAATGTTAATTTATAATATCAAGTCGATAATTTGAATTTAGCTAATTAAAAATATTACTATCCATGTTTTTTTGTTTTTTTTCCTGAATAATATCAATAAATCTTATTGATGCTTAATAAAGTTTGAATTTTATCTTTACTCGTGGTCACCTGGACTCGACGGACGGCAAACAGTAAAATAAATTAAAATATTAAAATGTATAGGACATTTTTTCAGCGCATTTTTGCAATTAAATGCATTTTTTAAGGGCATTTTCATGGAAATATACATTTTTTAAGGGCGTTTTTGACTGTTTTTTTTTTTTTTTTTTTTTTTTTTTTTGAGAATTTTTCGAGGATTTTTATGACATTTAAATCCGGGCCCTAGTTATTACTATAATATGGTTAGGTTAGGCTAGAGGTTATTTATCAAAATTCAAACGTCCACTACCGAACACGATGGTCTGGCGTCTATAATAATATTAATAATATGTTAACGACACTTGAAAAATGACTTCTCTCCCCTCGGGCGCATCTGCTATAGAAAATCCCTCGGGATCTTAGAGCAATGATTTGCTGCATATACGAGTACGTCCAATCGGGTGAGGCAAAAAATTACGTTATGATTGACGGTGTGTCATAATAATAATAATATGAATGTGTAATAATATGCGATCGCATATTGTTATGCCGATGACTATATTATTATAAAGTGTTATGTGACATCAAATAAACAGTCGTAAAACCATAAAAATCAAAAATGTGAAACAATCAAATTTCAAAACGTATACGTAACCGATGAATGAGTTTTAATTCGTTTCGATTTTGGGTTCAGTATGGCTTTATTCGGTTTTGAAGTTACGACTGAGTGAAATCGATTCCATTTAATGAAATGGCGTAATATTTCACAGTCGATAGGATTGTCAGTTTTAGAATCTGAATGGAGCAAAGAAATTATAGAGTTTTTTCACAGTGATAATTACGTATTATAAATATTTTTTTTCCATAGACACATTTTCATATCATTTAACTGATTTCATAAAAATTTAAGAAATCAGTTTCAAATTCTGAAAATTATTTTGAAAATTTGGGAAATGACTCCAAATTTGACAAGTACGTCTTCAAAACTACCTTTATAGACTCTGAACGAAGTGAAGAAGCTAGTGTTTTTACAATGATGTTTATTTTTTTTTTCTGTGTACAACTTTTCCTATGGAAATATTTGTCCAAAATTTTCGATCAGTAACTTTTTGAAACCGGATTTGCCTCTAGATGGTACTTTAGAAAGGGCATTTTTTGAATTTCTCAATTCTTCAATTTTTTTTTTTTTGGAAAAAACTACCTAAAATTTGACAAAAACGACTCGGAAACCATCATTTTTTGATCCGAACTATATAAAAATTTAAACATAGATAGATAAATAATATGAACAAGATTTTGGCGCGAGAAAATTTTGGAAATGTGAAAAAAAAATTTGAACATTTTTTTAGCATTTTTTTTCCTCATTTATTTTTTATATTTATTATTAACTTTCTTCGTTCAGAATCATTTTATCGAAGAATTATGATTTATCGTTTCTTTAAAACTCAATACTCCCGTCAAGAGAATCCCACTGGACGTGCGAAGAACACCCCGACGAGCGAAGTGCACACTTTTTTTTTTCAAGTATAATTCAACCGAGTTCTTCAGGTCGGAATGAGGAGTGACCCCCCCCCCCCTTGCCACCTATATCTATAAATACGTCATAGCTTCGGGGGAGGGACCGTCAAACAAGACAAAGTATAACAATTAATATTATTCTCCGGTGGAACGAGATTCGGTCGTTCTCGTCCGCGGGCGTTTGTGTGTGTGTGTGTGTTTTTTTTTTCGAGCGCACGTGCCCCGCGCGTTAAGTCAGTTAATTTTTTGTTTTTCAATTTCGTTTTTCGACAGACGTCGAACGGAAATCGATTTTCTCCCACACACGCGTACTTGTACACATGGTTAATAATTATTATTATTAATGCGTACACGTCGTCATAAAAATAGCTTTTGTTTTTATTGTTACCTGACCGACGGGCGTGAGATACGCGATACCAACTTACACACGACGCGTCGCGGTCTCCTTTAATATTTTTTTTACACGAAACACAGTTTGAAACGCTGTAAATCATTTTTTGCTGCTCGAAACCGCACGAGCAAAGTGGTTCCCAAAATCCTGTCGTTATTCTCGCCGGTTATTCGAATCGGAATCAGTAATATCAAAAAGTGTGTACTTCGCACGTCGGGTGGGATTCACTTGACGGGTGTATTGAATTTTAAAGAAACGATAAATTATTTCTTCAACAAAACGATTCTGAACGAAGAAAGTTAAATAATAAATATAAAAAATAAATGAGAATAAAAGATGTTGAAAAATGTCAAATTTTTTTTTTTTTTTTTTACATTTTCAAAATCTTTCTTATATTATTTTCTAACTATGTTTAAATTTACATATAGTTCGGATCAAAAAATGATGGTTTCCGAGTCGTTTTTGTCAAATTTTTGGTAGTTTTTTCCCCCAAAAAACAATTGAAAAATTGAGAAATTCAAAAAATGACCTCTCTAAAGTGTACAATTTAAAGGCAAATCCGGTTTCAAAAAGTTACTTATCGAACCTTTTGGACAAGTATTTCCATTCAAAAGGCATACACAGAAAAATAAAAATAAAAAAGCCGGACATACTTCGCACGCTGGGTGTTCTTCGCACGACGGGTGGGATTTTCTTACTGGTTGTATTGAATTTTAAAGAAACGATAAATCATTTCTTCAATAAAACGATTCTGAACGAAGGAAGGTAATAATATTATAAGAAAAAAAAAATTGTATGTCACTATTAATAAATATGAAACACGAATCCCTTTGTAAAATTATCGGCAAAATTTATATAATAGTAATATAAAGTTTACATAATCATATATAATTATGTTGGAAATCCCACGATACGATTAAAGTGTGCACGGATTGAGGCGGTGCGCGACCATGCGGCGCCGACTAAATGTTTATTGGTAGATGCCGCCTTTGTCGCAATTTCTTCGATTTTTCTTCAGTCAAACCCTTGTAAAATGTTTAATTATTCGTCCGTAAAAAAATTTATTGCACCAAAATATTTGCGATGAAATTTTCTATCTAGGCACCAAATTTGAAAACAATCGATTTGGCCAATTTTCTTATATGTACGTTAAAGTGCGTAATTTTAGGTAAAACTATCGAATTACGTCGAAATTCTAACTTCAAAGGGGTATAAAAAAAAAAGTTGTCTAACGATTTTCGAGATTTTTTCAGGTCAATCAGACATACATGTCAGTGAGATCATATTAAATTTTCAAGTCTTAATATCAAAAATCAAAAATTTTGTTGCATAAAAACTAATAAAAAATGAGAAATTTCCGAAATTTTTAAAGTGCCGTACTTAACTCGAAATTAATCGATTCTTTTTGAAATTTTTCATAACATGTTTTCGTAGCTATTTTTTTAGTGGTCGGTGAAAATTTCAAGTCCCCAGCTGCATTTATTTAGTAGTTATGTCAAAGAGTAATTTTCGGTTTTACGGAAATTTCGGTAATTGCGTATTGTGCCGTTTTTCGTCAATTTGTCGACAGTTTTTCCCCGTTTTTGGAAAAAGTGTTGAGAAATTGGAAAAATGACCTCTCTCTAAAGTACCATCCGGGTACGATTACGGTTTTATAGAGATACCGGTCGAAACTTCCGGACAAGTATTTCTATACGAAAGAGTGTTCGCAGAAAGAGAGAAATAAATAAAATCATTGTAAATGCACTGGCTTCTTCGCTTCGTTCGTTTATCTAAAATGTTTCGGGTAAATAATAATATTATATTCATACTGATTTATCGCACATATTATTATTATTATAATATACGCGTCGTATTTGACCTCACTTCGTGGTCGTCGTCGTAAACAATGCACCGCCGCCGATATACGTAATATACCCACGACGACGTTATCGTAATCGTAATTATTTCCACTAGGTTCTCGGATGTTTTTGAAAAAAAAAAAAATAAAATAAAAAAAAATATTACTTAATTAATAATATCCGCCGTGCACGTTACGAGCTCTGTACACGCGGCCGGCAGCCACTCTGTTAGCCGGTCGTCGTTGACGCATACGTAATGCGTTATTAACGGCAAACAAAACACTAATAACTTATGCGGGGCGCGTGTGCGTTTGCGCGTGCAATATAATAAAATTACAATACTATTGTCGTACGTATTATGTCGTGTGTACGTTGCGTTTCGAAATTTATGCGCACAATATTCGTCTAAAAACGAAAACGAGAAAAAGAAACCTTGAGCTCTCTCTCTCTCTCTCTCTCTCTCTCTCTCTCTCGAAAAATAATAATAATATATGATAATCATTTACGGTAGAAGGTGTAATTTTATTTTTATTTTAAGGACGCGTATAGTCCTTAGCCGGAACGGGGTATAGCCTGCGGTCTCCACGAGAGTTGTGTATCGAATCGAACGTCGTGTTTTGATTTTTAGTTTCTGAACGGAGCGAACGATGTTTATTTTTTTATTTATTTCATTTTTTTCCGTGTACAACATTTCCTATGGAAATGCTCGTTCAAAAGTTTCGATCAATAACTTTTTTTTTTGAAACCGGATTTGCCTCTAGATAATTACAAATAAAATTAAAAATAATCTTTTAATTAAAATATTTGTAATTCAGAATTAACTATAAACAAATACAAGCCGACAAAATATTAAATACAATGATAAAATTGATGTTATCGCTCATTGGTAATAGTAGCAAAAACTAGTGAAATTAATCGCAGTTCCACTAAAAAATAACGTTTCATTAAAAATATTTTAAATTTATTATTATTAATTTTTATGTATTTAGTCATTTTTATTTTTATTATTTATTCGGATATTTTCTCCTTATAGTATTCTTTTTTTGTTAATGAGCAGCGACCCATTAAAAATGTTTGGCGACCCACGGGTTGGGAAACGCTGCTCTAGATTGTACTTTGGACAGGTAATTTTTTGAATTTCTCAATTCTTCTATTTTTTTTTTTTTTTCGGAAAAAACTACCCAAAATTTGACAAAAACGACTCGGTAACCATCGTTTTTTTATCCGAATTTTAT
>JAIPRM010015028.1:0-10394 GCA_025469315.1 Stegophylla sp. TES_Ste_2020
TTAAAAATATTTAAAATAAAATTAGCATCAGATTATTTAAAATTAAATGAAACATATACATATATCAAAAACTTTCGGATGCTAAAACTAGATAAAAATATTTATTTAAATTAAAATCCGTTCCCTAGTCATTATAGTATTGTTTTCTAATGCATTTCGACTTTGGTAATGAAGCTATTTTGAGTTTTATCAAATTTATTTTGGATTAACCCAGCTTGGTTTCTTTTTCACCCTTTTTATTTCTAAGTTTTGTAGCCGCTTTTATCATACTTTGAGCCATAATTGCTTCAACAATTTCATGTTTTATATATAAATATATATATATATATATATATCTTTTTGTTTTGTTTTTTACCAGTAAAAGCATAATTTAATAATTAATCATAATTTTTATTTATGTTGACTTGAATGTTTACCATAGATTTAAGCTACCTAAGTTGATTAAACCAAATTCACCTTACCTAGGAGGTTTGTTCATTTTTATTTATTTTATTTTATTACTCTTCAGTCATGGAAATAGAATTATAGAATAAATCATAATCATAATATATTTCACTTTGAGGCTGACAGTGTATAAAAATAATAACAAAACATAATTAATTAACCAAATTATTTTGATTAAATAAATACATAATTAATGTTAAATAGTCTTTAAGTGAGAAAAGTGATAAATAGTAAATATGTAGCAGCCTTGCCTTTGCCAAATCAGATTCCACAAAGTGTAATGAATACATTTTTCTGTTGTTCTGTTGAATACTATGTCATTTTTATTAAACCCACATCGATGGAGTTAGATTTTTCGTCGGTGTGCATTAAAAAGGAAATCAGTTATTTTAAAAAGTTTGAATTCAAAACAAGAACAACTTAAAAAAAAAATAAGAACTTCCTGGTATAAAATGTGAGGAAAAGTGAGCATGTCAAAAAAAAAAGTGAGAAAAGTGATAAATAATGAGTACGTAGTTAGTACTGTACAATAAATCTTAACTATTTTATATTTATACATATATTACTCAAAATGAATTTGTCTCATGAAAACAATAATATAAAGCAGTTGAAAAAACTGGATATTACTAATAACAATGAATACGTATTTGTTATTTAAACAGCTTTTCATTCATTTCTTATTCCATTTCAAAAATAAATCTAAATAGTATTTTAAAATCACCACAATTTTCAATATAGTACTATAAAAATGATAAGAATGTGTTTGTTTTAAGCAAATAAACCTAGAAAATTATACTTATAGCAAATTTGTTATTTCTTAAAAGTAATTACTTTTCAAGAGATGATGTATCTTCTATATTTGGTTCTGGAAAATTCTTATGAATACTTAAGTCATGGTCAGGCACATATACATGAACAGGTTCTTTTTTTAATTCCCTGTGAGACATAAAATATAAAATTAATAATTATCTTACAATAAATCTAGACTATTTCATATTTATACATGTATTATTCAAAATGTTTTTATCACATTAAAACAATATTGTTAATCACAGTTGACAAGAACTGGATATGACTGAAAACAATAAATACACAGTTACAATTTAATATGTAAACATTGATTTTCATTCATTTCTTATTCATTTTCAAAAATATAACCTAATAGTATTTTATAGCACACTACAACAGTGTTTCTCAACTATTTTTCTGAGTCGACCCCAAAAATAGATATCCAATTTTTAGCGAACCCTAAATACATTTTAGATTCTGAATGAAGTGAAGAAGCTAGTATTTTTACAAGTTTATTGTTTTTTCTGTTTATATTTTTTGGTACAGAAATACTTGTTCAAAAAGTCTCAACCATCAACTTTTTTAAATTTGTTTTATTTCTAGAGAGTCATTTTTTAATTTATTATTTTTTTTTTTTTTTTTTTTTGGAAAAACTACACAAAATTTGACAAAAAAAAAAAAAATTCAGAAATCATAATTTTTTAATCTAACTTTATGAAAATTTAAATATAGATATAAAATTATATGTAAAACTTCTTTTCTTTCATTAAATTATTTTTTCCTTTCCTTTACTTCTTAAAAAAAAAGAAGTTAAGTATAGACAAGAAAGCTGTACATACTTTGCAACATGTATATTCTTCGCTTTTTGGGTCACTCTTGGTGGATGTGTTAAGACGACTATTACTGTTCTTTGTATTATTAACTTTCTTCATTCAGAATCATCTTATTGAAGAAATGATTTATCATTTCTTTAAAATTCTACACACCCACCAAGAATATTTGACTCGAGTAGCAAAGAATATCCGTGGTGCAAAGTTCGTCCGGCTTTCTTGTCTATACTTTACTTGTTTACATTTGAGTATAGATTATGTATAATATAGAATTGCAATAGTATTAAATAAATACAATATAAATATGATATTAAAGAAGTATAAAGTATACATTGATGAGTTAATAATACAATGAGTTGTAATATTTATAATATATGTAAAAAAATTAAAATATTCAGGAGTCATTCTTAAATTAATATGAATTGGTAGTTAGTTGTTGTTATTGATATGAAATGATTTTGTCAATTTTTAGTTTAATATAATTTGTTAAAGAAATTTTCATTCAGTTTTCCAATTTATTAATTAGTATGATAATCAGAGAAACTGCGATTTCACATAAATAAGTAGTTAAAAATGAATTAAAAGTTTTTAGTGTTTCTAAGTTTCAGCTGACTTAAGATATTCATTTTAAGTTTTAACCAAAATTGACATATAGTTTTGATGTTTTTATAAATCTGTAGGATTATTTAATCTGAAGTCGATTCAATCAATTGTTCTTCATTTGACAAAGATATATGACACAATGAACATATCTGATTTTATAATGGATTTATTACCTTTGTATTATTCTGTATTTATTTAATTATTGGCGACCCTAAATAATTAGTTAGACTCCCAAGTTGAGAAACACTGCCTACAATTTAGTGTAGAATACTACAAAATTGATGAAAATTTATTTGTTTTAAAGAATTAACCTAGACTAATATACTTCCAGTAAATTTGTTATATCTTAAAATGATTACTTTTCAAGAGATGATATTTTATCATCTAAATTTCGTTCTGGTAAATTCTTATGAATACTTAAGTTATGGTCTGGTATATAAACATCAACAGGTTCTTCTTTTAATTCTTTATGGCACATAAAATAAGAATTTAACAATTATCTAATAATAAATCTCAATTATTTCACATTTTCACATGTACAGTGAAACCTGTCTTAAAGATTTGTTTTATACAGATTCCCATTTAACTGAAAAAAAAATTTGATGGGACTATAATGTCTGTGCAGTACAGAATTTTGTTTTAGTGAGGGTCCACTTAAGACAGGTTTTACTGTATTATCCAAAATCAATAAATTACATGAAAACAATATTATAAAACACAGTTGACAAAAAGTGGGTTAAGTTATTTATGTATTCTAACACAATGTCAAAAATCATAAACTAAAAAGAGCCAGATATACTTCGCAACATGGATATTTTTCATTCCTCAGATGGGATTTTTGTCATGTTTGAATAGTTTACCTCAAATTTTGAGAGAACTATTGAGAATTTTAAAAATGACCATTTAAAAGTACCATCTAAATTGTGATTCAAAAAGTTGAAACAAGAAACCTAAGAAACCTATTTATAGAAAATGTATCATTTCTAAAAATAATTACTTTTTAAGAGATGTTTCATCAATATTTGTTTCTGGTAAATCATCAGGTATATTGAAGTCAAAGCATGGAACTGATGCAACAACTGGTTCTTCTTTTAAAGGTCTGAGACACAAAATAACATATTAATTTCTTTTTATTAATTAATTTCTTAAGATTTATCTAAAATATATTATATTTTAATATGCATTATTGAAAATTAAATATTAGTTTCAATACAATAGTTGAAATATTTAGCAAGTTTTAAATATATTAATAATAATAGCATTCAGCTTGAATAGAAAAGAAAGGAGTACAAGCCAAAGTCATATTTAAGATAAGGATGATTAGCTCAGTCAAAATTACCATATAATTTCAATATTTTAAACTTATTCAATTCAGTTCAATGTTAATTTCATTTTAATGATTAATGTATTGTTTGAGTAAAAATAAAAATTATATACAATATGCATACAGAAATTTTATGTTACTTGTTACTAAATTATCACGATATAATTATTATCTTCAATCATAAAATACAAAAAACAAAGACAACCTTTTCTAATTTATCTTTTGGTTAACCTATGTGGTAAGGCCATATACTAGGGAGGAGTATAACTAGGGAGGAGTTTTGGGAGTTCAAACCTTTTACCAAAATTTTTTTGTGTTATATAATGTTGTGGTAAAATAATTATTTTAATCTAGAATAATCAATAAATATTGAAAGTTTACGTCAAATAAATAAACATAATGTACGACCTATATTATAGGTATTTGTGTTGTGTACTTTGTAGCGTACCTTTTTGGAAATACCATAAACATAACCTCTACATAAATCAATAATGCTTCGTGCACTCTCGTGATCTTGTGTATAAAAAAATGACAGCCGTGGCCTACATTATAAATAAGTAATAACAATATAATATCTGATAAATTTACTTTGAGTGTATTAATAGATGTTTAAACCCTAAAATCAACTCCAGACAAAGAACTTATTGACGGATAAGCTTCTTTTACGGAAATCATCTTAAATTAACCGATATATATTTTGTAATGTATCCGTGTGAAAAATTTGATTTATTGTGGCCATATTGAACAAAATTATGAACATATTTATTAACATATTATAACAGAATAATATAAGTATTTAAAACTTTAATTTGTCTTTTTCTCAAAACCACTATTTCGTAGATAGGCCCTTATGTCTGGAGAGCTCCTCAATTGTGCAGTTGAATTTTGCTATATTGTTTATTAGATCGAAGGAAACAACAATGCATGTCAGGAAGTCCTATTATAAAATTTCCAGTAATTTATAAGCACATTACAATTTGAACAAGATTTTTACTCTATCTAATAAAACACATTTGTTTAAAATTTAAACCTTATCTATTAATTTTTTTTGTACTAAATAGTTTAATTATAAAAATACTAACTCTGTAAGAAATATTTCACCATCATTATTTGTATTATGTAATTCCTTATGGTCATTAAAGTCACTGTATGTCATTATATATACATTATCAGGTTTGTATTTAGTATACCTGTGAAAGAAAATATTATATTTATTATATTATCTTTCAAACAACCTAAACACAAATTCATACCAAAGCATGCATTACTTTTGCATAATCTTTAAAATGGATATAGTACAATATACATAAACATACATACATACATACATACATACATAAATATACATATACTCATACACACGCATAAATTGGGATAGTTTTAAATAAAATTATTTCCACTCTAATTAAATTTAACCAAATTTAAATAATATTTAAAAACACATTATATTTAGAGTAGTTTTATAATTCTGAAACAAATGTTGTGTAATATTATACAACTGTTTAAAACAATGGTTCAAACTTTTTTTATCAGTTCAGCATTAATATCATTAGTTACAATTGTGTTACACTTTTTATAAGCATTATATATATTTGTATGAACAAGTACTTTTGGCCTAGAAAACATAATGTTAAAATATAAAAAATATACATAAAAAAATAAATAAATAATTTATATAAAATAAGTATATTTTATTATTTTTTTTTAGACTCTGAACGGAGTGAAGAAGCTTATGATTTTACAATGATGTTTATTTTTTATTCTCTTTAAGGAAACACTTTTTCATATAGAAATACTTGTCTAAAAGTTTCGATCAGTATCTCAATAGAACCGGAATCATACCCATATGGTACATTAAAGAGGTCATTTTTCCAATTTCTTAATACTTTTTCCAAAAATGGGGAAAATTTGTCAAAAAATTGACAAAAAACGGCAAAATATGCAATTACCAGAATTTCCGTAAAATTGAAAATTACTTTTTAACACAACTTCTAATATAATGCAGCTAGGGACTTGAAACTTTCACCATCTACTAAAAAGGATCACGAAAACATTTCATAACAATTTCAAAATAATTTGATCAATTTTGAGTTAAGTACAGCATTTTGAAAATTTCAGAAATTTATAATTTTTTGTTAGTTTTTTTGTAATAAAATTTTTGATTTTTGATAATAAGACGTGAAAAATTAATATGATCTTACTGACATATATGTTTAATTGACCTAAAAAAATTTCAAAAATCGTTAGTCAACTTTTTTTTATACCCGTTTGAAGTTAGAATTTCAATGAAATTCGTTAGTTTTATCTTAAAATTACGCATTTTAACAAACTTAATAGAAAATTGGTCACACCCACTGATTGTTTTGAAATCTTGATGCCTAGATAGAGAATTTCATTGTGAATATTTGGTGCAATAAAATTTCTTTTCTTACGCACAAATAATTAAATATTTTACAAGGGTCTGATTGAAAAAGAATCGGAGGAAGTACGGACCAATTCTTATAATATTTGTAATCAACACCCTAATGGTTGGTAGGTAATGTTTTTTACCATCTGATATATTTTTCTACGGTAACCTAACCTGAATAAGATGGTTTGAAATAAAATCTATGTGCATCAATAGTTTTCTAATTATTTTATTCTATGTATTTTTCATATTATTATGTTTATATCAAGTAATTTTAAAATATTTTTTGAATAATTAGGTAAATTAAATTTTCCATGTAAAATATTTCAACATATTGTATCAATATTTTACAACTGTAATAGAATACAAAAAAATTTAGATAATATTGGAGAAAATTTATATTGAAAAATAAACACAAAAAAAAAGTAATTAGTAACTTTAAATGTAACAAGTAACTGTAACTCTAACTCGTAACCAGTTACAAATTTCTAATGTAACTTGTATCTTGTAACCAAAAACACAATTTAAGAGTAACTTAATACAATTACAGTAGAACCCCTCTCGTCCGCCCTCAGCTGATCCGCCACTCCGGTTGATTCGACCATAGTATTATCGATATGAATACTATGTACATAATTTAAAAATACAATTTGGATTTTCCAATTTAATATTTCCCTTATGGCTTGTCCACTTTAGTAGAGTGTAGTAGGTTAGAACCCCCTACCTGGATTTCACACACTGATGCCAAGAACGCGTTTGATATTGCCCTTCAGTACATTGTACATAGAGCAAAATTCAACCTCAACACCTATGGACATTTTGTGGATCAAGAAGTGAAGGAATATTGCAGCTAAGTCTAGAATGTTATTTGCTAAACAAAAATCTATTCCTGACTTTTTTTCTAAGTAATGTAAAATATAATAAATTTCTAATATAATCTGTTCTATATATCTGTATAATCTGTATTTTCCGACCTTTTTCGCGTTCCGACCACACCCCCAGTCCCGAAGGTGACGGATTAGAGAGGTTCTACTGTAACTGAGTAACTTTAACAACCCTGGGTATTTTATATAATTATATAATTTTTCAAAAAAACTTTCAATTTATATAATTTTATAAAGTAACATGTTGAATTCTTTTTTACGAGTATTTACAAATAGCAACTAAACGAGTTACTTTTTCCTTATAGGTAGTGATTAGTAATTTTTATAGGTAAATAACTAAATCAAGGTAATTTGATTCAGCTGCTTAAATTGAGAATAAATATGTTTAACTTTATATTTGAATGTGTCAATATATATTTAATATGTAACTAAATAGATTAGTGTTGAAATAAAAAAATAAAATATAGACAAGAAAGTTGGACATACTTCGAATCACAGATATTCTTCACTCTTAGGGTTAGATACTCTTGGAGGGTATGCAGAATTTAAAAAAAACAATTAATCATTTCTCCAACAAGATGATTCTGAACGGAGGAAATTAATAATATAAAAAACAATAATACTCGTCATTTTCAACACACTCACCGAGTATCTGACCCGCAGAGCAAAGAATATACGTGGTGCAAAGTATGTCTGGCTTTCTCTAGGGCTTTACATTATTTTTATTTAATAAATAAAAAAAAGGAAATAAAATTTAATGAGAAAAAAATGTGCAAGAAAAATGTTAAAATTTTTTTTTTAATTTTTAAAATTTTCCTGCGCCAAAATGTTTTTTATATTATTATCTATCAATGTTTAAATCTTCATAAAGTTTGGACCAAAAACTTATGGTTTTCGAGTTTTTTTTGTCAAATTTTGGGTAGTGTTTCAAAAAAAAAAGAAATTGAAGAATTGAGAAATTCAAAAAAATAACCTTTCTAAAATACCAACTAGAGGTAAATTCGGCAGCAAAATGTTGCTAATCGAAATTGTTGGACAAATAGATCCATACAAAAAAGTGTATACAGGAAAAAAATAAAATAAATTAACATCATTACAAAAACACTATCTTTTTCACTTCGTTCATAATCTAAAATTCAAAATTAAAACAGTACTTACAATGATTGAGAACTCATATTTGTTAATTGTTTCGCAATATTAGTTGGTTAACGGTTTAATAATTGATTTACGCTATTTGCAAACATCCTGGACCTGGTCAACAATTTTATAATAAACACAAGAGGACAACACGTGACCATAGACATAATAGGAATAATAAGACATATCTTTATAGTTTATATAACATATCTTATTATGTCTATGCACGTGACATGTTCACATAAGTCATGATCAATGTATTATGTAACATAATATTATAAAATGCTGAAAAATACACATGTTCTATAGAATATAGATAATAAATTATCACTGTGGCTAGATAACGAGTGTCTAGAGCAGTGGTTCTCAACCGGTGTGCCGCGGCACACTACTATGGCGTGAATCGACTAGTGCCGCGAGAAATATCTGATATTTGTCATTATATTATAGTTATTAAATTTTTGTCACATGTGTGTGCGCATGTTGGCGAGTTTAACGTTTATTCGATTAATAATATTTGTTATAATAACTATACTTGTGTTTTTGGTTCATTTTACATAGTTAAAGTAAAATTTACACAACTGAATTCTCTTTTCTTTTCTTATACCAACGTCCTTGTAGACTATTAATTATTCAAATTATAACACCAATTGATAAAATTGTGTCTATTAAATATCAACCAATTGTGCAGATTAGACAATATATGTGTAGGCAAACTCCACAGTATACAGTTTTAACTCAGATGGATGTCTTTAGCGATGACTAATACCTTCATATGGTTACCAAAGTAGTTGTTGTCAAGTGCGTGAGTGTGCTGTGAAAATGTGTAGCTTATAATAGTGTGCCGTGAACCAAAAAAAGTTGAGAACCACTGGTCTAGAGCACAGCCTGCGGTTTTGGAACCGTGATTCTCAACTACCGGTATGCGGACCAGCACTGGTCCTCGATATAAACATTTGTCTGGTCCCTATTGTATTGGAAATATTATACTATACCTACTATAATAATATTATATATGGTAATATTAATATTATATAAATATATGTATGAACGAATTCAAAGTTTTTTTGATTTTAAATAAATATCGGGGATTTTTTTTCTCGTGTACTCTATGAATATTTAAAAATATCAGTAACAATAAAATACATATCAGTAACAGTAAAATACACGTACGATCATAACAATTAGTATAAATTATTATCTGCGATGGATAACGACGTTCGGATATAACCACGTGGTTATATTTTTTAATATTTCATTCAATTTAATAAACAAACTTGCAGTAGGACATTTTTTGATTTTTTGAACTAAAACCACAATTAATAAAATTGGTCCGTGTCATACTTAATAAAGTAAATGGTGATCCGCGGCTGCGATAAGGTTGATAACCACTTATCTCTAAGATAGCTCACTTGGAACCATAGATATAGATTGCTAACTACATTATATAATACAACATTATACAACATCTTGACAAGCATGCCTGGTGACGCCGATTTTCTGCCATGAGGTTTGTGGGGGGCTCTGGTATTATATTATTTTGTCATAGTGATAATATCATTTATCGCTGCTGCAATTATGCGTCATCGAAATGTTATTTGATGACATTCACTTTTATATACATGTATTAATTAAAATCATTACCAAGTTTAATTATTATGTTGTTTATTCATTAATGTACCTGAATATTGGTTATTTGTTTATTCTGCCTTTTAACTGTCTGTTGTAAATGTTTGACTTTTTGCCGTAAAGTCTTAACATTTTTTCGTAAACCTAATTTAATTGGAGCTTCTCTATTTTCCTTTTAGATTCTGAACGTAGTGAAGAAGCTTATGTTTTTACAATGATGTTTTTTTTTCTTCTCTGTAAACACTTTTTTGTATAGAACCACTGGTCCAAAAGTTTCGATCAGTAACTTTATAGATCCAAAATCGGATCTAGTTGGTACTTTTGAGAGGTCATTTTTCAAATTTCTC
>JAIPRM010015029.1:0-10394 GCA_025469315.1 Stegophylla sp. TES_Ste_2020
TTGTTCAGAATCGTTTTACTGAAGAAATGATTTATCGTTTCTTTAAAATTTAATACGCCCGTCAAGAGAATACCACCCGTCGTGCGAAGTACACCCATCGTGCGAAGTATGTCCGGCTTTTTTTTCAGTTAATAGTGAATTGTAAAAAAGGCCGAGTGAATTTTTTTTTTTTTTGTTATCATGATAATTTTTATAATTTTGAAGTAATAAATTGTCTCAAATAAACTGAAGTGCTGCTCAGAATCATCTTTTTAAAGAAATTATTTATCGCTTTTCTTAAAATTCAATTCACCCACAAGAGTATCCCTTTCAAGGAGCGATAAATACATAAGGTGTGAAATAAGTCCATTTTTATAAATTTCTATAATACCAGAAATTTTTAAAATTATTTAAAAATACAAATCGATAATATTGGTATTAGATGTGATGAAGCACATAAAAATATTATAATATTAATGCTAAATTATATCTAGATAACGTTCTATTTTATCTAAGATGTCGGCTCAGATAACTTATTTTTAATTTACTTGATTTATATGATTATACAAATGAAAAAAAAAAAAATTATCTAGGTAATACACAACACTAATGTGTATATTTATTGTTATTATTATTATTTCTGTGTATATACGCGTTACATGCGGAACCTGCAGTAACAACAATAATATTATTGTAACGCCGGAGACAGTGAATTTACAGTTTCACGATTGCATTGTATATTTGTATATAATAATCATTTCGGGTTACTTTACTAATACAGAAATTATTCAAAAGCCTCGTCGCGCGTGGGAGGAAGTTCTCCTCCGTTCTATGATTATTATTATTATTATTATTATTACTATTCGTATTGCAATACGCGCGCACGTCGAGGCGATGGCATTTACGTGATTCGAAAACTCAAAATGTCGCTGTGGCAACGGATGATTCAGCCGAACGAATGGCAGCTCAATAACGGTGTTCTAATATTATTATTATTACCGTTGTGTTATTACCTTCGTCGTCATCGTGTATACAGAGCGTATCGCGCAGAGTTCGTGATGCACGTGTTAACAATACGAATATCATTATGACACCCTGTACAATATATTATAATATTAGCATGACTCGAGAATTATAGCATTTACATATCTGTTCTCTAGCATGTGAAACAGTAATAGCAGAATGAGCTGAAAATCCGTTTTATACTATTCAGAATTCAATACCAAAAATGTTTAATGTTAATTTTTACATATTTTAAGGTTTTTGCGTTTTTCTAATTAATTTGCTTTTTTTTTTTTTTGAAGCTAATTAGTGCGCTGAAAATAACTAAAACAATATTATGCGAAAGAACATTTTAGATCATTTGCAGCGACTGACTTAGTGATTTGTTGTGGATACATAAAAATGTTCCTGAAATATTCGTTAATGCGAGTAGCCAATATCCATCAATTGACTTTTGGGGATTAATTTATTGTTATAAATTACAGATAAGCGTATAAAAAAAGAGTAAAACAATTTCAACTTTAAGTAAATTAAAGGTATTTTTTGTGAGTGCAGAGTTATAATTGTAAAAATTTATAAAACATTTTTCTTTTTAAATCTCTTTTTTTTTTATATATTCCATGGTTTTTAAGTACTATAAGTCTCGAGCTCTGTATATTATGGTTGAAATTTCCAATATCTTCAAATTTCTATAATTAGCTTAAAATGAGTCAAATATTTTTGAAATTTTTAATGAAATATGCACTTGACTATTTTTAGTAGTTGGTAAAAGTTTCAAGTTCCTATAGTTAATGGTTTTGGAGTTATGACTAAATGACTAAAATTGATTTGTTTCGGTATTTATACCAAACTTGTTACTACTTTTTCTGATATTTTTTCAATTAAAACCTTGTAAAATTTTAAACTCTTCGTCCGTAATTTTTTTTCAGTTTATCGCATTTTTTGTAAATTTTCTGATAGTTTTCCTTATACCCATAGAAAAAGTATTGAGAAATTTGAAAAATGACCTCTTAATAAAGTACTATCTGAGCGTGATTTCAGATTTAAAAAGTTTCCGATCAAAACGTTTGGACCAGTATTTATAAATGAAAGTGTTAACAGAAAAAAATAAATAAAAATAAACATTGTTGTAAAAACCACTAGCTTTTTCACTCCACTCGGAATCTAAAATCAAGCAATAAATGCCTGTAATAATATTTAATTTTTTTTTGTTATTTATGAGGGAGGGGTGGGGTTAACCCTCAATTATGTACGCCACTGAACACGGTTCTGTCAGCAGTGTTCATTTGCACAAAATATTGAGCATTCACATAGAGTATGTTCGTCGCTTTAGCGTTTGTCCAAAAAAAAAAAACCAAAACGCCCGTAAGATAGGCAAAACGAACGCAGTCTTTCGTGAATACCCGCGGCGCCATCTGTCCTCGACTACGTGCCTGAACTAGTCGCGATCTAATAGAAACACTATGACGTATACTAGAGACACCTAAAATGTAAATTTTGAGAATTTTTTTCGAATATTCAAGCAACTATAAAAACTTTGTTTTCCATAACACATTTTTTTTTTATGTCACCTTAAGGGTGTCCTGTGGTGATACGAACTTTTTCTCAACTGGCAGCCCTCAATTTTAACTACGGTATTTTATTCAGGTTATTTATTTATTTTTTTTTGTGAATTTTGATGTATTGAAATCAAAATTTGAACGAGCAGTTTTAAAATTATTCAAATTCAAATATTAAAAAATAAAAATAGTCTCTTGGACGCATATTTAGTTGCTTATGTAGTACATAATATGTGTTCAAATCTTTATATCATTAACACTTAAATTTGAACAATTCAAAAACTACTAGTTCGAATTTTAATATCAGTACGTTGAAATTCACAAAAAAATTACCTAAATAAAATTCCACAAATGAAATAAAAGGTTGCAGTTCGGAAATGAATGAAATAGTTTGTATCTCTACAGGACATCCCTGAGACGACGTGGAAAAAATCGAATTATGGAAAACCTAGTTTTTATATGGTAGCGACTGGAAGATTTCAAAAAAAAAATTTGAATTTTTGAATTTTTACTGCCAAAAAAAGGGGGGTCACGCGTTTAAAAAATCCCCCAGTATAATGTATATGGGTACATATTATACACGGCCCGTCGTCGACTCATCGCTATTTCACGAAGTGCGTAATCGCTATCGCGCGCATCGCTCCCTGACGTTGACTCATCCCCAAGTCACTGGAGATGACGATGACTCATCACGGCTTCACGCCTGTACGCACTATAAGTGTTCACGTCGTGTGTTATATTATACGCGTACAAAACGCTGCGTTTCGTCCCGTACCGCGACGCAATCGATAGAGCCGCCGCTCGACGAGTTTTCGTGCGAGGGGGGGGGGAAGAAAAACGAAAACGAAAAAATACTCTGCCTTTTACCCTCGTCGCTATTCATGCCAGTGACACGTCATGATATTTTTAATACTCACTTGTTATTATTACCGTCGCCGATAGGTCCGTCATCCGTCACCAGCCGTTAATACATATAATAGGTATAATATTGTCGTCGGTTTTTACACACACACACACAAGCTCTGAATAATATTATTAAAACTTGAATTATTGTCGTGAGCGCCACTCCGATATGTGAACATCGCGTGCGCACAACTATTTTAGATATTATAATGTATTATACATATTATATGATGAAATGAAAAATGTAAACAAAAATCGGCAGGCTATACTGTAATGTGTGTGTGTGTGTGTGTGCCAGGTACGTATACAGAGGGGAATTAGGGGTTCAAACCCACCTCGAAATTTTTTCGAAAGTTCATTATACATTATTCAATTAATTATTGCAATATGTACGTATACTATTATTTTATTACAACCTCCTCCCCTGAATTTTATTTTTGTATACGTGCCTGGTTTGTGAATGTGTGGAAGGCTGACGTTAGGGGTGGGCGACAGCACGGCTGCTATAAGGGATGGGGGTGATTCGTCGATATTTATAACTATGACCAACGATAATAATTGAAGTTAATGTAAATTACGTTTTTAACTATGACGAACAAAAATAATTGAAGTCAATGTAACTTACGTTTATAGCCGTTTTAGAAAAATGAAATGAGATATTTCAGCTAAAATAATGCAGGACTTGGTTGGAAATTGTAAAATAATATTCTAAATCGAAAACGAAAAAGACACGTGTCTACGTTTAAATTTTAATATTGTCATAATATTACAAATATGGCTCGGAAAAGTCGAATGCGTTTTGCATTTTTCTTTTTGGAAATTCTTTGACGATGCTTTTCAATGGCTGAAAATTTGTTTCAATAGCGCGAGAATAGAACTAACTAATTTTTATATTGCATTTTTAGGTCAACGTTAGACTTTTTTGTCATTAAGAGTAATTTTCACTAATTTGCCACTAGTCGAGAGAAAAATAATCGTTATATTTTTTTATTATGTCACTCAATGTCTATAAAAACACACATTTTTAGAAAAAACCCAATATATAATCATAATGATATGTACATTTCATCGCGTCAATATTTAACGATAACTTTGGCATTGAATGATTTTATTATCGAGTTAGAGAAATTTAAGGAATCGATCTTTATGACTCGTGATAGAAATTATTTTAAAAGATATTGCGATCTAAATTGAATCAGTTGCAGTTTATAGCATTGGACATGACGTTGAAAAATGAAATGAAGGCTGTAGTGAAATTAACTGTTCAACAATTTTGAATAGCGAAGACCCAAATGAATGTTTTTCTGATGACTTCCGTGCTGAAAATTTGGCTACTTAAAATTCGATCCATTCTATTCACAGCGGACGCGGTGTGAAGATTTTCTAAACGTATAAGTATTCACTATGCGACAATCGTCGTACGTCGAATTTTTCATAATATAATACAATGCAATATGTTTGGGTAAGTCGTAAGGTTTTATTTGAAATGTATTTTCAATCATATGATATTTTATTAATTCAAAACTAATAGTTTAAAATTGTAATTTTTAAGATAAGTTTTTACGGTCATTTTTATGCTTTCAAAGTCATCAATATCCGAGTCTTTATAATATAAAATATATCTATCTGGCGTAATGTAACTGGAAATTCGAAAATAGTTGATATATTTTCATTGACTCCATAATATTGCCGACGTTCTTTTGACACATTTACCACCATATTGAACATCACAGTTACTATTATCGTGGTACCTGTCCGTGTACTCGTACGAGTGATTCCCCTAATAAATAACCCCGGAAAAAATAACTCCTTAATCGCTACGCTACCGACGTCTCCGCTTTGCTTCGCAAATCAAAAATATCCTCGGCTTGTTGTGCAACGTGGGGACATATTATAAAAGTGTGCGTATAATCAGCTTACACAAAAATAAACATTTATTTTTATTTATTTATTTATTAATAAAGTAACACCCTCGAAGGGTAATATGGTACAGTAAATATGTTTAAATACAATGTTAAAATTAAGTACTTATATAAAAAAAAAAAAAGAATGTATACAATTTGATAAAAATAAATACTAATAATTCTGTAATAGATTAGAAAAAAGAAATATAATATATTTCTTTAGGTTGTTCTTGAGGTTATTTTTTCTCAGGGTCATTTTTTTCTTGGTTTATTTTCTCGGGATCTAAAATTACGGGGTTATTTTTTCCAGATAACCGTATGAGTGCGTCCATCGTTCCTGCATATCGTGCACGGAATTATGACGCGATACAACAGCCTGCGACGGTCTCGGCTTGTTGCTTGTCTATTTTTACTCGTAAAATAATAATTAGTAATAAAAATACTCGTGTCACACGCCGCTCGCACTTTGTTGCACTTCCCGTTCGTTTTCCGAATGGAATTACATTCGACGTACGTGCGCATAATCATTTTTAAAATCTTCTCTTACGTCGAGTGAGGTCGTTGGCAACTATACAGTATAATATTATGTGACTGTGCTCGTCAGTGAGGTAGACATCTTTTTGAAATTAAGCGGCGGGAGGGGAGAAAGTTACCATGAACGATTATGTCGAAAAATGAGCTCTTTGCTGACGTTCTAATGTTTACTTGAAATTAATTTGACAATTTTTACGTCCACTGCAGATAAACAAGAGTATACGGCTATTATTACAGTATTATACAATGTGAAATGTAATTATTATGCATTGTGAAATGTAATTATTATATTATGTATTAAATACAATTAATAAGTTTAGCTATAAATTAAGAGCATAACGATTCATCATCGCTCATTATCTATGAAAAAATCAAAATTATTTTAATTATTACCAGTGCATAAAATTTTATAGATTTCGATACTCGAGTCGAAAATGATAATTGTCAACTGAGATTTGAAATGTGATAGTTTCTAATGATTCTTGATAATCAGTATAATATCCATTTAATAACAATAAACAATTTTCAAAAATGAATACGTCAATATTATATTGCGTCTATATTGAAGTGAAATCATAATATTACACTGACACTCTACTTCAGAATTATAATGACAGGCAAAATAAATATTGTGCGCTTTCCTATGAAGGAATCATTTTTACATTTTTTCAATTTGTTACAAAAATTGTAACAAATTTGTTTTCAAAAATTTGCTAATCAAAACTTTTGACAAGTATTTCTACACGAAAAAGTGTTTATAGAAAAAAAAAAATAATAAACATTATTGTAAAAATACTAGTTTCTTCACGTCATTTATAATCTTAAAGGTATTGATTTAATTTTTTAAGTAAATAATTACATTTATGTTATCATTTTTCCTACTTTTATTATTTACACGTAACGTGTGCGGTATTTTAATCAACAATTAATATCCGATTCGGTCAGTGATCTGTAAAGGTTAAAGTCCTCTGATTCACACAAATACACACGCACACACACACACACACACACACACACACACACACACACACACACACACACACACACACACACACACACACAAACACACACACACACACACACACACACACACACACACACACACACACACACACACACACACACACACACACACACACACATACACACACACACACACACATATATATATATATATATGATACATTTTTGTTACCTATTTGCGTTTTCAGCACGATAGTTTATACCAGACCACTCGTTAATAACAACTTTTTTGCATAACTTGTATTTCCGATTTTTCACTATCCGCGCGTTCTGTGTTACGGTACTATTCGCTTGTGCGTGTAAAAAATAATAACAAAAAGTCCTGTTTTGAATATAATATTACATACATCACTTATAAACCCGGTCAAACGACCTTGAATTTAAATGCCGTTCATTGGCATAGCTTGGGAAGTAGTAAACGAATTATCATATTTTTCGAGAACATTAAGAAAACATAAGACGAAGTACGTACGACTTGCTTCTTTTTAATGACGACCGATATTTTTGCTAAATGGAATTCGGAAAATCTAATTTGTTTTAAAAACCAATTTTCACAATCAAAAATCCAACGAGTGGCAGTTATTTCAAATTTGAAAAAAATATATATATTATATATACATGATAAAAAATGAGTATTTTTATTTATCTATATAAATTATTCATATTTCTCATATATTGTTAATCATCATTTATCATTTATCTTTACAAGTTATTATAAATATATCTCCATCAACATGAAAATGTATTCAATTTTATTTATCATAATCTAGATAATTTTTTTGTCATCCACGCTTATAATTGGACTTAACATATGTCGTTACGTTAATTTCAACAATATGCGAAATTACTATTTTTTGGTACATAATAACTATTGTGACGTATCGTAGACAAGATGAGTCAGTGGCGCAACTAGAATTTTTCAAGGGGGGTGTCCATCTATAAATTTCTACTGTAATTATTTAAATATAAAATTATATTCAACGTTAATGAGCACTTAACAGGAATTAATTAAATAGAAATTTCCTATAACAAAATTTAACTTCCTTTCTCCGAGTTAACTTTTTTATAACGTTATTCGAAGTAGATAACTAAAATTTAGCGTTGCGTATTTGTAAATGTGTTTTTTAAAAGTATGTGTTAAAATTAAATATCTAAAATTATCTTTAAAATTAAAAAGGATTTTTCAGCATCAATATGTGTTGCAGGTAACTTTAAAAATAAATGAATGTTCACCTACTATAGACATAGTTGGTAGATCGATAACGATAATTTGATTAGACTTTAAACAACAATACTTATGGGTTTTGAGTAGGTTTCGCCGTTTTTCGGTTTTTGCTATATTATAGTCTCATAGTTTTATTGTCAGTTATTATTTGTAACGTATGTTCTATTTCCTAACAATAACCTTATGTTGAATAAAATCATAAATTAATAGTGATCATTGTTGAAATATGATACGTTTCTTAATTAATAGAGATTATAAACTTATAATAAAAAGGAAATCATTTTCAACGGTTACTAAATGAAATTTCCATAAATACGGTTCAAGGGGGTGTTCAAACACTTAAAAAGTGCCCCTCTTCGATTGCGCCACCGAGTCACGAGCGTTCTATTATGGCTCGGAGTAGTTGGAGTGCAAAAAAAAAAAAAAAAAAAAAAACTGACAAAAATAACGAAACGAGCGGACGCGCGCGTCGTCGATTGTGTTTTTAAGTATAATATCGTGACTGTGGAAAATAATGCATCGACCCTTATATTATTAAAATATAACATTACGATGCGGACGCACGTTGCGTGTTGTTTTCGCGGAGAGAGCCGACGACCGCGTTACAAAAAGTTTCCAAGAGTTTTTCGATATTTTTACTGGGGAAAAATGTAATTGTTCTGTTCGATTAGGTCGATTTGCTTCGGGGCGTATAGCGAGAACTTTCGCTTTATTCAAACGACTATGAAAACTTCAAAATATCGAAGTAAAATGTTTACGCTTTTCGTTCTTACTTATTAATACGACGTTACGGAAAAATAACATTGAATAACGTTCAAAGCTCGTTCAAAGCTCACGAATACTCTTCACTCTTCAGATCAGGTACTCTTGGTAGGTGCATTTGAAAAAAAATGGCTATTATTGTTTTTATGTTATTAACTTCCTTCGTGCAGAATATTATTATTGAAGAAATGATTTATAGTTTCTTTGAAATTCTACACTCTCTTAAGGATAATTTAAACCGAAGAATACCCGTAGTGCGAAGTATATCCGATTATCATGTCTATACTTTATTTATCTTTGCTTTGCTTTACTTTATTTTACTTTATTTTATTTTACTTTACTTTACTTTTTAATTTTTACTTTTTACTAGGGATATGTTTTGAATTATTTTAAGCCTTTAAATAGATAAGTATTAAGATAGAATTTCTAACAGAATAACGATTTTTTTTTTTTTTAATCTAAACTATAAAATTTTTAAATTAAAATTCATTGAATGTTTTATTAGATTATTTTAAAGTAAGTTTTCATGTTTATCTGTTATTCTTAACTATTTCTACTCGGTATTCACAAGTGAAAAATAACGTGTTGGTCATTTGAAATATTTTTGTAAATTACCCTTAAAATGTTTTAAAGCTTTATAAAGAGTTCAAAAGATTAGTTTATTAATAGTTATTAACTAAAAATTAATTGACTGATATTAATTTTAATAATTAAAAGACCTCTATTTTTTTTTGATTTGGAGACATTTAAATTATTTTAAAAATCTTGTTAGGTGTTTTTAAGTCATAAATGCATTTTTCAGAGCATTTTTTTCCAACTGCAGGTAGAGAAAAAATTGTGTTTTCCTTGATGTTTCCCGTTCTCCTGACGACACAAGCCACTACGGCAATAAACGATCAACACGATGCGCGATGGCCATAAAGACGATAACGTGACGACACTGCAGACCACTTCACACGCCACGTAACAACCGCGCGGTCTTTGCACGTTTGTCGTTGATGCGTTGATGCGTGTGTAATCACTTATTTTTCAGACAGTGTGAAAACAGGCGTTCAATTAAAATAAAAACTAAACACAATATTATTTAATTGAGTAACTGTAAATATTTCGTAAATTATATTGCACTTTACTCTGGAGCATTATAAACGGGATAGAAATTATTATTTCAATTTTCAATATTCCACCGGTGACTTCATACAAAACCCTAAATATCGACAAATTATAATATTTTTGTTTTAGATTCTGAACAAAGTGAAGAAGCTAGTGTTTTTACAATGATGTTTATTTTTTTTTTTTATTTTTTTTTATTTTTTTTTTTCTGTTAACACTTTTTCGTATAGAAATACTTATCCAAAAGTTTCGATCAATAACTTTTCGAAACCGGATTCGCCTCTAGATTGTACTTTAGAGAGGTCATTTTTTGAATTTCTCAATTCTTCAATTTTTTTTTTTTGGAAAAAACTACCCAAAATTTGACAAAAACGACTCGGAAACCATCATTTT
>JAIPRM010015030.1:0-10393 GCA_025469315.1 Stegophylla sp. TES_Ste_2020
AGTTTTACTTAAAATTACGCACTTTAACGTACATATAAGAAAATTGGCTTTACCGATTGTTTTGAAATTTGGTGTCCAGATAGAAAATTTCATTGCAAATATTTTGGTGTAATAAAATTTCTTACGGACGAATAATTAAACATTTTACAAGGGTAAGACTGAAATAAAGTTGAAGATATAACAGACAGATATTGCGAAATATCTATATATTATAAGCATTTAATTACTAAAGGTTGATTATGTTTCATTGCATCTTATGTATTTTTCGACGCTGTATACGATGGTGTGAATTAAAATCCATGTGCAACAATAGTTTTCTAACTCTTTTATTCTATTTTGAAAATTCAATATTTTCGACTATTATATTAAATACCTACTATTTCACCTACAAGATCAAATAATGTTTGTACGATCCAGGCTTTGAACGTGACAGTAGCGGGTTCGATTCCCGCCCGGCACTTCAAATTTTTGCATTTTTTTTTCTTACATTTTTTTTTAACTTCCTTCGTTCAGAATCGTCTTACTGAAGAAATGATTTATCGTTTCTTTAAAATTTAATACGCCCGTCAAGAGAATACCACCCGTCGTGCGAGGTACACCCATCGTGCGAAGTATGTCCGGCTCTTTTCTAATGTATCAGACGTAATATAAATGGTAGGTAAATTTGCTATATGGAGTCACAGACTTCTATATATTAGGTAATATTATAGAAGTTTAAGTGGTGTGTGTTGACAGTTAAGCATGTAGTTTATAGATGACAAGTTAAACGTTATCATTAATAGAGTTATTGCGTTTGTCAAATCATATTGGGACACCCTGTATATATTAGTTTTATACGAAAATTACATTGATGAATTCAACCAGTGTCACAAAGTATACGTATACAACAATTAAAATGAAATAGGTATTTAAAGAAAAAAAAAATACAACGACTGCAATAAGTAATATAAACAATAAACGTAAAAGCAAACTTATTGTAAACTATAGAAATTTGTAAGACAGTGAGAGCAATATAATAATGCACTGTGCAATGTTTATTTGTTTAAAAACAAATGTCTCAAATAAACAATAAAAGATACAAGGTATCATTAAAATATTATATAAATTGAATGTCGGAAATAAATATTTCACAATTAGGGACAGGCATTACTCCAAATGGCATTCTTTAGTGAAAATGATTGCTTTTTTTACGACAAATATGAATTGCAATTCTTTGCTTATCCGTCTCTCGCATCAATAGATATTGATTCGATTCCTGCATTTAAATTATTCATTACAATAATAGTATAATATAGTGTAATATATTTTTCAGACATTATTTTTCAAACAAACAAATTTTGCATCGTGCATAATATTATATTGCACACAAAAATGAACATATTATATTATAGTAAACTTGTTTTTAGCTTTTCAATTGATATTATTTAAAGCAGTCGGGTTTAAGAAAAAAAAAAAAAATTAAAAATATTTTCACACTTTTTTGTTTTTTGTAGGTAGTATATGAATAAAAAATTTTTTTTTATGAAGTCGTTATACGAACACTTTTTAAACGCTCCTCTCGTTCTTTTATAAACTATATTATATTATTTATTGTCGTGACGCGTTTAAAATTATATGTCTTAACCAAATAATAATTATTTATACTTAAATTATTAAAAAATAAATTAAACTTATAAAAGTGTTATATACCACTAATTTAACATATAAACTTGGCTGTCATGAATGAAAATAATGTCGTCTGTACAAGATGTACACTAAATTATTTTTCGAAATTGTTTCAAGTAACGGAGGATCTACTATCACTATAGTCATAAACAGTAGACGGTGTTTATCGTTAATATAGTTGTAAAACGAGAGGTTTTTGGTGAAGAATTAATTCGGTTAATTTTGCTCGCGGGCTGGTCAGTCGGTCGGCTAATCGACTAATCGGGTAATTAACATATAAAATGTCACGGTATAAGTTTACATTAATTAATTTTTGTGATAATGTTCGTTTTGAATAATTATGAGTCGCGTTTGTACGGGATAAAATATTTTAAATGGAGACGAGAAATACAATATGGTTTTAAACTTAAAAAAAAAAAAAAACACGCCGTGTAATGAGATAATCACCAGCGATTTAAAACGCGATGCGAAACAGGTGAAACGTTATTACAATAATTACTGAAAACAGTATGTTACAGTTGAACTATTATTTTATTCTGTAAACAATAATGTTTACACGTTTATACGAGACGATAAAATGTTTAGGTATATATATTATATATTTTTTCAATTATTGTTAAAAGCGGAAAACAATCCGTTTTTGTTTGGAAAAGCGGCTAAACGTTCTTCAATAAATCAACAATAGTTTTACAGTCAGAATTTGGTATAAAATTATTAATAGTACATAGAAAATTACAGTCATAATCAAACGAGTGTTACAGTGTACAGTTTATATCGAGAACTACAAAATCAGGTGAGAAATTTCGAAACTTTTACGTTTGTGTATAGTGTTATATTCATATATTACATAAAAAAAAAAATCTATTTATAAGTATATTTTATTAAGTAATGTTAATTCATTAAATCGAATTAAATATTCTAATCTATCGAAATCCTATGTAATATAAAAGTATAGATTATCTGCTTTTGTAGTACGCATACCTAAGGTCATTATTATTATTATTGAAAGATGATTAAATAACACATGTTATTAAATTAAACCATTATCACATGCATGAATTATTCTCAACTACTCTTGTAAAGTATTCAAATAACAGTACTCGAATAAAAGTAATTTAATATTATTTTTGTATTTGAACACTGCGCAAAATCTTTTATATTCTGAACGAAGTGAAGAAGCTAGTATTATTACAATGATGTTTATTTTTTTTTTCTATGTACAACTTTTCGTATAGAAATACGTGTCCAAGAGTTTCGATTAATAACTTTTTGAAACAGGATTTGCCTATAAATTTACTTTAAAGAGGCCATTTTTTGAATTTCTCAATTCTTCAATTTTTTTCTTTTTTTTTTTTTGGGGGGGGGGGCGGGGAACTATCCAAAATTTGACAAAAACGACTCGGAAAACATCGTTTTTTGATCTGAATTTTATGAAATTTAAACATAGATAGAAAATCCTATAAAAAAGATTTTGGCGAAAGAAAATTTTGAAAATGTGAAAAAAATTTTGGACATTTTTCGAACATTTTTTATTCTCATTTATTTTTGATATAATTAAGAGCCGAGAGAATCTCACCCGTAGTGCGAAGTATACCTATCGTGCAAAGTATGTCCGGCTTTTTTCTTTTTATTGTAGATTCAAATATATTACATTCTAAAACATTATGTTATTAGTATATTTAAATTATTTTTCGACTAAAAAAAATGTATTTGTTTTTATAAAAAAAGTGTGTCTAGGGGATTGTTGTGTCGGGGTATTCTTTGCTCGTCGGGTAATACTCTTGGCGGGTGTATTGAATTTTAATGAAACGATAAATCATTTCTTCAATAAAACGATTTTGAACGAAAGAAGTTAATAATATATGGAAAAAAAATATCCAAAATTTTTTTTCACATTTTCAAAATTTTCTTGCGCCAAAATCTTTTTTATAGGATTTTCTAACTATGCTTAAATTTTCGTGAAATTCTGATCAAAAAAATTATGGTTTTCGAGTCGTTTTTGTCAAATTTTGGGTAGATTTTTCCAAAAAAAACATTGAAGAATTGAGAAATTCAAAAAATTACCTCTTTGAAGTACAACTTATAGGCGAATCGGGTTTCACAAAGTTATTGATCGAAACTTTTGGACTAGTATTTCTATACGAAAAGTTGTACACAGAACAAAAAAAAATAATAAAAAAAAAAAAATAAAAAAATAAACATCATTGTAAAAACACTAGCTTCTTCACTTCATTCAGAATCTAAAAATTAATAATATGTTTAATAATAAATATTTTTATTTTACATGAACATTTGAATACTTAATTCAGTTATCTTAAATCAAAATCATTATTATTATTATTATTTTTTTTTTTTATTTATCTTATTATAATATACAAAATCGATTACAATAACCAAACGATTTATGTATAAAAAAAACTGTGTCAGTTTTCTATAAAACTGACACAGTTTTTTTCTTATGTACATATTAATTGATCTGATAATGTAAACCTATAATAATTTGTAATATACATTCATAACACATTAATTACAGTGATTCTCGTATAAGCAGTGTTTATATCAGATCTTATGCTCCGGGAGGGTATTAAATTATTTCGGAGCTCCGGATCTGTATAGTGTAATATGCATACAGTAAATGGATTTCATATGTATAGTTATTCTCCGGTGGGGGTATATATTTTTATACGGGGGGACAGTCCCCTTCGGTCACCTCCCCCCTCCCTGAAATAAACACTACACTTAAGACTCTAAAGAAAACAATTTCAGTTTAGCTATTTAATGAAGTACGTCATAATATATCAGATTAACAATCATATTAATTATAATTTTAAATTCGGTGCTTCTCTAATCGTATACTTTTATATTTTAGTGATGGACATTGAAAAATATTTCGATTTTAAATTAATATGTACTTACACTAAAATAAATTTTGTCTAATACAAATCGGATTAAGGTATAAATAATAATAACGTAACATACTATTATGTCAAATATTTATTATTTTTATGAGTGCAGAATAAGAGTATTCATTGAATTTACCGCGCAGTGGTGGGGATGGCATTAAACAAAAATTTAAACAAATTTAAAATGTTAGTGTTACTAAGAAATGGAATATTAATTTAAAATATTGAGTTTTGTTGTTATTTCTTTTAAAGGAGAAATCTATATTTTTTTGCTCCCTCTGATAAATTTTTGGTGTTTTTCCAATTACTACCTTTGCACACACACACACACACACACACACACACACACACACACACACACACACACAACTTATTAGAAACCGTCACCAACACACAATGCGTACGTAAACAGTTGCTGGTAATTACGTATCTTTGAATGTGGGTTCAGACCAGAGTGTAAAATATGTAGAATAAATGATAAATATTGTATAGTATATTATCTAATAAAAGCAATATAAAATCACAGGTTAAACATATTAAGCCTTTTCAACATTTATTGAAGTGTGTACCATAATAGGACACAAATATTAATCATAAAATTCTTTAGTTGTAATTATAATTTAATTTAATATGGTTTATAGTAATATAATGTAACATAATTTTTAATTATTAGATTTGATATTAGATAATATTAGAAATTTATTAGCCGGAGAAAATTTTAAAAATTATATTACGACACTTTTTTTATCGAAATTCGTTTATTCTTAATACTTTTATTTTCTCTTTTTCAACTTATTGGGTAAAAATAGTGAAGTTAAGTAAAATAAAGTAAAGTAATGTCAAGTTGATGAGATGAGATGAGTAAAAATTAATGAGTAAAAAGTTGCTATATAAAAATGTTCAAAATTTTCTTTTCGCATTTTCAAAATTTTCCTTTCTATCTATGTTTAGATTTTCAAAATTATTGAATTAAAAAATGATGGTTTCCGAGTAATTTTTTTCAAACTTTGGGTAGTCCTTCTCCTCCCCCCCTTTAAAAAAAAAATAATCAAAAACTAAGTCTTTAAAACACCAACTAAAGGCAAATCCTATTTTAAAAAGTTGCTGTTCGATAATTTTTGACAAGTATTTCCATAGAAGTAAGTGTTCGAAAAAAAAAAAAAAAAAATTCTGAAACCACTAGCTTTTTTCCTTCGTTCAGAATCTTAAATTAGTTCCTTTTAAAAAAGTTGAGATAGAATGGCGAATTTATGGTTTTATGATTAAGTCTAATATTATAAATGTTACGTAGATGTATATGCATTATTTTTCAAATCATTGAAAACAATATCAACGGAATAATAACTAATCTAAAAAATGTTGAAGGTAATTTTCAAAATTTTACTATTGTCTGGCAGACTGCGTTACTATTGCGCTATCGGTCACCACGGTCGGTGTATCGGCGGAGTGGCGAAGGACGACACAATTATTGTGATATGTTGTATAATAAAATATTATTTTGTTCCACATTTAAAAAACTAAAAAAAATAAGGAGTAAACTAAAGTATAAATAAGAAAGCCGGATATACTATGAACCAAGGATATTGTTCGCTCTTCGGGTCGGACACTCCCGGTGGGTGCGTTAAAAATTACGACTTTTATTGTTCTTTCAATTATTAACTTCCATCGGTCATACTCGTCTTATTAAAGAAATTATTTATAGTTTCTTTAAAATTCTACACACGCACCAAGGGTATCTGACTCGAGGAACGAAGAATGTCCGACTTTCTTGTCCATACTTCAATATTTTATTTTATTTTGTCTATTTATTTATTATTTTTATTTTTCTAAACGTGCAACAATGTACCGTCGTCGCACCTCAAGTGTTTAACAAAAATTACGTATACATTTTCTATATTATCGATGGCGAATAATATTTAGTTGACAAATAATTTACTCTCTAACAGTTGCCGTGCTATCTATTTCGCGAAAACAATTGAAATGTATATTTTCCCGCGGTATAACATACAATATCCATCTACGCATATTATGTAAAAAAAAAGCGTTTATTATGTTTTTTTTTTTTTTTTTGGAAAAAACGTGAAACAAATTTTGTATCATAACACCACAAATGTGTAACAAAAACATATATATTATAATGCGATGTATCATGCAACATCTGCCTACATGTATAAAAAAAAATATAGTGTCCAATTTGCTATATTTTTTTTTTTTTTTTAAACGTGGAACAATACATTTTGTACCATCATACCTCATGTATATGGCAAAAAAACATTTATATTTTACGCATTACCGATAACGAATACAATATAGTGTACACGAATACGTCTTTACGCTCGAACAAGTTGTCATGTTGTCTATTTTGTGAGAACAATGTAACTGAAACATAAAACATTTTAATGAGGTGTATTATACAATATCCATTTTCAAATATAAAAAAAAAAGGGTGTTTAATATATTTTGGTTTTCGCATCAATATACCTAAAGTATATGACAAAAAAAAAGGATCTACTTTACGCCTTGGGTATTCTTCGCTCCTCGAATGGGATACTCTTGGGTGTATGTCAGTGGCGCAACTAGGATTTTTTTAAGGGGAGGGTCCATACTTATTTGATCGTAGACATTTCAGCAAAAACAAAAAACCTAGTACCTATAATTAATTACCTCTATCAACTTCGACTATTGTTACAGAAAGAGTAATTAATATTTGTTATAATTTAAAAATATTTTGAAATAAATCAGGATTACAGTGGATATTTATATCAATAGTATTTATTTGTTCTATATTAATGTCGTCCAAATAACGATCCATAAAATTACTAATTATTTTACTCGATCAAAATAGTCAACATCAGTAGAATACAATTCAACGGGTTCTTTTAATTTCGACTTTCATCGTCAGATTACGTAGAACAAAATCTCAAAAATACCCGAAAATAACCTTAATTTATTAATGTTTCATTAATATTTAGTGTCCCAAAATCACGATAACTTGAGTTATAAAATTTTGTAGTTCTAAAAATTTATGAAAAAAACAATTAAAATGAAGCAGTAAAGCATCTTAGAAAAGAATATAAAAAGTACAAAAATAACAAAAAGCGGACATACTTCGCACGATGGGTGTACTTCGCACGAAGGGTGGTATTCTCTCGACGGGTGTATTGAATTTTAAAGAAACGATATATCATTTCTTCAGTAAAACGATTCTGAACGAAGGAAGTTAAAAAAAAATGCAAAAATTTGAAGTGCCGGGCGGGAATCGCACCCGGTACTGTCCGCGTGCAAGGCCTGGTTCGTTTCCACTCGGACACAAAACATTATTTGATCTTGTAGGTGAAATAGTATGTATTTAATATAATAGTCGAAAATATTGAATTTTGAAAATAGAATAAAATAGATAGAAAACTATTGTTGCATGTGGATTTTAATTCACACCATCGTATACAGCGTCGAAAAATACATAAGATGCAAAATAAAACATAATCAACCTTCAGTAATTAAATGCTTATAATATATAGATATTTCGCAATATCTGTCTGTAATATCTTCGACTTTATTTCAGTATTACCATTGTAAAATGTTTAATTCTTTGTCCGTAAGAAATTTTATTACACCAACATATTTGCAATGAAATTTTCTATCTGGACACCAAATTTCAAAACAATCGGTTAAGCCAATCTTCTTATATGTACGTTAAAGTGCGTAATTTTAAGTAAAACTAACCAATTCAGTAGAAATTCTAACTTTAAACGGGTATAAAAAAAAAAGTTGACTAACGATTTTTGAGATTTTTTCAGATCAATTAGACACATATATCAGTGAGATCATATTGAAATTTCAAGTCTTAATACCAAAAATCAAAAATTTTATTGCATAAAAACTAACAAAAAGTGAGATATTTCCGAAATTTTCAAAATGCCGTACTTTACTCAAAATTGATCAAATCTTTTTGAAATTTTTGTGACATATTTTCGTATCTATTTTTAGTGGTTGGTGAAAATTTCAAGTCTCTAGCTGCATTATTTTAGAAGTTATGGTAAAAATAAATTTTCAATTTTACGAAAATAACGGTAACTGCAAATTTTGCCGTTTTTCGTTAGTTTTTCGACATATTTTCACCGCGCTTGGAAAAAGTATTGAGAAATTGGAAAAATGACCTCTCTAAAGTACCATCTGGGTGTGATTCCGGTTCTATAGAGATACTGATCGAAACTTTCGGACAAGTATTTCTATACGAAAAAGTGTTCAAAGAAAGGGGGAAAAAAATAAATAAACATCATTGTAAAATCATAAGCGTCTTCACTTTGTTCAGAATCTAAAATACACAAATTTTCATCAGTTGAAATACATAAATTAAACAATTTAATAATTTAGAACCAACCCACACTGTCACCTTGTCTATATTTTTAATTTTGTTGTACCTAGTATAATTTCAGTTTTGTTTTAATTGGTCCAATTTTATTTATTTTAAAAATTTTTGTGATTAAAAACATATTTATTTACACTAAGAGAAAAATATACATAAAGGATTTGTATCTAATCAAAAAATAAATTTTTTCATAATTATTCATTCATAATTTATTATTTATAACATATATATATATATATGACGCGTAGCAGCGTTTCCCGTGGTCGGGTGGTTACCGGCAGGGTCACGCGGCTAGGGTCAGTGATGAAATTTCGGAAAGAAGGAGAGGAGGGTACAGGAGAAGGAAAAAAAAAAGAAAGGGGGTACCGAGAATAATAATAAGAAGAAGGAAAAAAGAATAATTAAATAAATTATTATGTCGTTCTTCCCGCAACTGGGGGTTTATTTCACACTCGTCCTCGACGGGGAGTGCCACAACACAACAAGCGGAAAATATGTATATTGTTACAATAAAGCTAATAAGTACGGCGAATATAAACTAAAAACTACAAATACTAAAACTAAACTAAATAACAAATTAACACTAGAGCAAAAATAAAAAAAAATAATAATAATGGAAACACCAAGTCCGATATAAGTGAAAGTGGGTACGATGAAAGAGGAACGAGAGTATCGTCGTCAAACTCGTAAGCGAATGATACCAATACTTGGTTTTCGGCCTGGTCGTCGTCCGGCCGTACTCCCACCTCCGGTGTCCGGTTGGTGGTGACGGCCGGTTCGCGAACCCGCGCTCAACGCGGTCTGGTGGTTGGTATTTGGGTTAGCTGACAGCGGCGCACCATCACTGATGGTGCGGGTCCGCGTCATATATATTCATAATTTGTACTTAATAATTTATTATTTTTTTTTCATAATTAAAATTTTAAATACATATTAACAATAATAATAATTGCATATTATACTGCATATTTGAGTTTTTTTAGTGCATATACGTGTGCACATATTTCTTTGATTTTTAGTGCATAAAGTTCCGAGCCCTGGACTCATCATATCAATCTCCTAGTTGTTAGTCATTAATTTTTTATCTAATAAATTAACTTATTAGTTTTCATATTGGAATATAATTATCTTGTTCGGATAAATATTTATTTGTTATATTATCTAGATGGATAATTTTTCGCTCTCTTTGTACAACGCTAGTCATCCAATGATAATATGATACCTACAATAAAATAATTGACTAATAATTGCAAATTTTTAGAGAGGATAATGTATTATTTAAATTGCGTGTATTAAAAGAGAATAATTATTGTATCATATAACATTATTGCTGGTATTATTTAAGTGGTCATTTGACGGAATATGATATAAAGTAAATAATTATTATAATTATGAAAAAAAAAAAACACACACACACTCACACACACACACAAGTGATTCGGGGCACTTCTCTTGG
>JAIPRM010015031.1:0-10392 GCA_025469315.1 Stegophylla sp. TES_Ste_2020
AATAAAATTGTTGTTGGGGTATCATGATTTAATGGGCTTTCTTCTAATTTCTAAAAATTAATGAAATCAAAAAGGACTATGGAATTTTGTCACTGATCAGCCCCTCCCAAAAAAAAATCCTGGATACACCACTGCTCCGATATGTCCACGAGAATGGATGCCCGTGGGCCAAGGCCACGATGGCCGCGACCAAAAAGTACGACCAATTGGCGTGCCTGAGGTATGCGCGCGACCACGGCTGCCGGTACGATGTTCCGATAAATCGTTTACGACGATTCTATTAGATGTTCGATTTGGAGAAAATGAATGATATTCCCCTCTTTCCGTAACGTTTTCCTCGCTAATAATTTCGGTTTCTAAGAGAGGGTTTAGATGATTACGCCTGCTAGGAGATTTTTTTTCTAAACATAATTTTGGTATGTATTATCTATTACCATAGACGTGGCCATAGGGTGTGCAGGGTATGCATTTGCACACCCTACAAGCATGGGCGCTCACAAGAATTTTATCAGGGAGGGACATGATAACTCAAAACCCAAAAAGTACAGTATTACAAAATAAATTAGAATTTCATGATATTTATCATAGGGGTTGAAAATTTGTAGGAAATTGCACTTTTTTTCAAATAATTATATAATACGTAACTTTTTGGTTTTCAAAATGTAATTTTACATTTTTTTAACGATTTTATTGTGTTATGTAATTATTTTGCTTTTTTAGTTTATTTTATGATACTTTTTTTTTATGAAATTCCATCAACAATCAAATAATAGTCAAAAACTTAACCTAACCAGAGTCAAATCAATTCAAATTCAATCAATTGTTTATAATAATTATTACTTTTCACTCATTACATAAATAAATGGAATGCTTTTTATAAATGTAAAATAAATACAAATATAATCATTAAAATGCGAATTTTTCTTTCTTAAAAGACAAAAGTTTCTTGGATTTTTAAATTTGGTTTTTATGAGTTGAAGATTGTTTATGAATTTATTGGCATTCTACATAAAAGATATAGAACATATTTTTTCGGAATTTTAAGAGATTTTTTGAAATTTAAATTGCATTCTTCCAGGGCCTTTACTACATTAAATTCAGAGCCATATTTATTACCACGGAAATCTGCAATACGAATATACAGTTTTTTTTATTATTATTATTTTGACTATATAAAATTAATAAATCTATACAGTCAGAATAGCTATAACATATTTATCTACGAGTACGTATATAATATTAATAGTTAAAAGCACTTTTGAAAAGTCCAGAGAGGGACAAATGCCCCATCTTGCCCCCTTTCCGGGCGCCTATGCCTGCAAGTCATATCTAATAATTAATGACATATATAGATTTTTTTTGAAAAACAATTTGAATTTTGTATGTTAGTTACTGCATGTCACAAATAGAATTATTTACGGATAAAATGATGCATAAGAAATCATTTAGTAGAACATTTTTTCTTGAATTAAAAATTAAATGTTAAATAATATCTAAGGATTGAAAAAATGTCGTCATTTTACATAAAAATAATTATAGTACATTATAAAACAATTTCAACGAATATAGAAAATGACTGATTAACGATTTTTAAGATTTTTTTCAAGGCTGTTAGGCATATTATTTATGAATAAACTTGTATCAATTTTCAGTTCATGTTATAAAAATATATAATTTTATTAGAAATAAACTTACGAAATACTAATCATTTTCAAAATGCTATATTTATTTCAAACGTGGTGACATTTTTTTCAGTATGTATTTCACCATTTTTTTAATCTGGGTGAAAACTAAGTTTTTATGCTATTTTTGTTTTGGAATTATTACTCTACTACAAAAACCATTATCATAAAAATCTAAATTATGGTATGTTTTAGAGTTTTTACTTAAATATGAAGTAGTTTTTTTTTGTTTTTGGAAAAACTATTGAACATTTACAAAAATGTATCTCTATTAAATACTATTTAATGTCTATACATCTGATCTATTAAATTGCTGGACAAAACTTGGATTAGTTTTATGACTAAAAGATAAATACTATTGTAAACATAGACTATTACACTAGACATTACGTTCCACTCAAAATACAACATAGCATTTTTTTTGTACTAAAAATATATTTTAAATTATGCAATTAAGGTTTTTGTAAAGCAATATTTTTGGGGATTAGTATACTGGTATACAAATATTTTAATTCCACACCCTGTTAATTATGTCCGGCCACGCCTATGTGACTATTACCTATATATTATTATCTTAATCAATTACAATAAGTCTGGAGTTGATTCCTGATTTCCTGAATGTTCTTATTTTCAAATTATTTATCATGTGATATTATTATAAAAGTTATATAGTCATTAATTTACATTTTAAATATTACGTTCTAATTGTTTAATTATTTATTGTGAGATATAATTGTAATTATTAATTTATAATTTAAACATTACTTTTTCGTTCTTGAATTATTTATTATGTGATATTATTATAATACTTATGTTGAATTAAGTATAAAATTAGATATTAAGAACTTGACTTCAAAACAAGCTTAGCTTCTGGAGTGTGGTGACAATAATTTTATATTATTATATTTCTTTATTTATAGTAGGAATATTAATAATGTTCTCATTATTACATTTTTAGATTCCTAATGAAGTGAAGAAGCTAGTGTTTTTACAATGATGTTTATTTATTTTTTTTTTTTTTAACTTCTTTTTTTTTCTTTTTTTTTTCTGTGTACAACTTTTCGTGTAGAAATACTTGTCCAAAAGTATCAATCAATAACTTTTTGAAATCGGAAATTTAGAAAATGTGAAAAAAAATTTAGGACATTTTTGAAATTTTTTTTTTTTATTAACTTCCTTCGTTCAAAATCGTTTTACTGAAGAAATGATTTATCGTTTCTTTAAAATTTAATACGCCCGTCAAGAGAATACCACCCGTCCTACGAAGTACACCCATAGTGCGAAGTATGTCCAGCTTTTTTATTGTGTGATATTATTATAAAAATTATGTCAAATTAATTTAATATAAAATTAATTTTAAGAATTTGGCTCTACAAGAAGCTTATTTCATACTATTATTATATATTAATTATTTATAGTAATAGTACAATTATTAATTTTGATACCTAAACCCATGTCTGTGTACGATCATTAGGTATACTTAATCACTATATATGTATACTATGTATAATATACTATATTTTATTTAAACTCAATGAAAATATATAAATTTAATTATGTGTATATATATTATGTCAGTGTATAAAGATTTTGTATACAGACAACAAATATAATAAAAATAATATTTGTTGGTATCTAGCATTATTTGTTTTTATTGCTATAAACTTTATTAATATATGTGCTGAGAAAAGTATCATGTCTTTTAAAATAATTTCTTTGTAGCTGTTGTTATCAAACACTAATACTGGTTGTTTCAATATTATAAACAGCATTTTTCCATCTAAAGTTCATTTTTTTACCACTGTTATGTAATATTTATCCAAATAAAAAAATCAATTGGTTCAGTAATTTAAAATTTTTTTTTTGTTGTCTGTTTTATTATTTATGTTTATAACTTCCAAGGATTGTCGTCATAATATGCTAATTATCAGGTCTATTTAAGTATTATATTTTTAAGTTAATATATGTCTTTAAATAATAGAGGTTATAATTGCCAAACTTAACGTGTTAATGACGTGATATATAACATATTGGTCTTGATATTTTTGTATTGTTTTGACTAATAAATATTTCCAATGAACTTAAATCATATTATATGATTTTGACATAATATATCATATCCCTTTTATAAACACAAAAAATCCCTTTTCTAAGTATAGCGTTTCAAAAAGTATAAAAATATAATGAATTATTATACATAATTCTCATAGGTAGACCATATTAAAGAACAGCTTTATTTAATACATCATGTTCTTATCCTACAACACAATTATTAACATACATTTTAACTGTGTTATTGCCATAAAAATAAACTTTTGTAACGTTTTTTAACTGAAGTCTCCTTAATAAATAAATGTTAAATAAATGTTGTTTTTTCTATTTATCATCATTTATACTTTGATTAAACACAAAGAAGATTTAGTAACTAAAAAATCAAATTTTAATATTAGTATTTATAGTAATAAAGATTTGAAAATATGAAAAGAAATTTTTATTACATTTGAAAGTGTTAAAATTTTGATATTTCTATTCAATTTTCCACAAAAAATTTTTTAGACAGATTAAACATGTATTAATAAAAAGTTTATTAATGTATAGTAAAAATTATTATTACCTATTAATTGTATTTTCCATTCATACTTATATAATATACACTAACGTTTAAACTATGGTACAATAAATAATTAGAGGCGCCCATCCATATTTTATACCAAAATAATTAAAGTAAAAACTGTAATAAAAATAAAGGCGATAGAAACTTATATACATATATATATATATATATATTTATAGTTTATATATTTATACTACTCACATGTACATAATATAATTATCCATGAGGGGTAGGTTCATATATGTGGTTAGTGGGTAGTAGAGTATTTGCGGGGGAGAGGGGTGTATAAAGTTACTGGACCTCCCCCCAGAGACAAAGGCAAAAACATCAAATAATCCAAATGATCCTATTATGAGAAAACCTTGTCGAGTCTGAGTGGAGCAAATAAGGATCTAAAGTTTTCCTTTTTATGTAAACTCTTTTTCTGATTGTATTTTATTGTGTTTGGACCAGTGCAATCAGGCGCGGATTCAGAGGGGGGGGTTCTAGTGTGCTATAGCACCCTCCTTGACATATTGATACCTGTTGTACTATACACTATACGTATTTTTCAATGGGCTGAACATGTTTTTAAACTAAATTGGTAGGTAGCAAAAAAAATAAATATACATTAAGTCATTTTCCCCTTAACAATATTACTAAGTGATAACCAGAAGTGACTGAAAAAAAATTTAAAATGGATTACATAACCATAGCCTCAGCAGAGCGATCTTTCTCTACCTTGAAAAGGTTGTACAATTACTTGCCATCTACTATGTCTGCAGTACGTTTAAATGGTTTTGCCATGTTAAATATTCACAGATAGATATAAACCAATAGTTGACACCTTCGCTCGGAAAAAAAAAGAGGATGAAATCTGAAGATTGGCCAAAAAATTGTTATTTATTTTTGGTTAATCAGTTATAAATCAATGAAGAATATAATAAATAGATGCGATGGAATTTTAATTTTTGGTTTAAATTTTAATTATTTTATTTTGAATAAAGGGATTTGTTTTAAATATATTTTTAAAGTTGTCATTTATGTTTATCCTTTTAAATATTTAGTAATTAGGATTTAAAAAAGGTCATGCCATCAGAATGAAGTATACAGAATATCATAACTTAAGCACCTCTTATAAAAAAATCCTAGATCCGCCCCTGAGTGCAGTCAGGTTATATTTCCAGTGGAGAATTTTGGTGGTTTGGTGCCTACTTTACACACGTCATTTTTCGAAAGTCACTATTTTTTTCCGATTAACAAGGAAAAGCTGTCGAAAATTATAACAGTATGGAGTCGAACAGTATGGAGTTTCATGATATTGATCTTAGTTATTCAGCCGTTTCATAAAAAATAACAGTACTTAAAACTTAATTTTATTTTTACTGAAATCTAATTTTTTCGTAGCTTGAGCTTATAGTTGTTGGCTCTTTCCTGTCCTAACCTAAGAAAAAATTCTTGTGCCGCCACTGTGTATAAGGCTTTCATAAATACATCCGAACAGTATCAAAATCATGTATAAAAATATCGCAGTAATCATATCACCGGTACGAAAATGTCGCCGGTATTTATGTGTCGAAAATTATTAATATACAAAAATTTCATTAAATTAAAATTAATACATATATATTTACATAATGTTTAGTGAACGTTATTAAAATAAAATTAAAAAAGCAGGACATAATTTGTTCCTTAGGTGAGATACTCTTAGTAGGAGTATTAAATTTAAAAGAAACGATAAATATAATTTCTTCAATAAGAACGAAGAATGTCCATGGTATGGAGAATGTCCGGCTTTTTTAAGTTGAAATTAGTATTATGAAAATGATAAGAAAAAATTTAAAAAAAAGCGTTTTGCGTGAAGCAAGAAAAAAGCAGTTTTTTTTTTCCTTATTAAAATGTTAATTGTTTCAAAAAGGAAAAATATTTACATTTTAAAATTCAACAAACCCGCCAAGAATATGCACACTTTCTTTTTACATGACAATCAATGATGATAAAACGATCATAATAATAAACACAGCTATTTTGTGGAATTAATCTCAACATTTCATAATACGCACGTGCGTATTAGTTGGTTATAAAATACCTAAACTGAACATTAATTGTTCAAAAATGAAACAATACTACCACTCTCATTAATTTACAATTTTTTAATACCGAAAGTATCACATTCAATAATCATGTATCATTTATTTTCATCATACAATTGATCAAAATATTAGTGTTCTCTTTGGATTTTCACTTCGAAATATTGTTTTTCTTCCCATAAATATTTATTTTATATTAATTTTTAATATTTACACTTTGCTTTTTCATAAATAAATAAAAAATAAATTAATATATTTAACATTTAATTTGGTGATAATAGGTACCAACATTCTAGGGCACTTGATAGATTTTATTTTGCAAGGTACTATTATAATAACATATGTGTTGAAAGTTTTTTTTTTTTTTGAGTGTTAAAATAATTTCCACCATAAAAACCAGTGGGGGAAGAGAGTTTGTGAGAAAAATGTGTACCCAAGGTAACAAAATCCTAAATACGCCATTGATAATAAGATAATAAGATAATAATAAGATCATTACACGAATCTCTCATAATATATGTCAGATTAGATGTCAAACATTGGCAAAGGCGCAACTAGGGGGGGGTGCTTGGGAGTACTTCAGCACCTCCAGACTTTAATTTAGCACCCCCAGTTCAAAAACACCAAAAATTTTAAAATCGCGTGAAACACATAATTTTCTTTATTTTACGCAAGTTTTTTTTATCTGACGTTTTCAGCAGAAACTCAAATTGCAGTTTGTAATGATTAATTATACGTTATATCAAATATTAGGTATCAAATATTAGGATATATATTAATATCGACAAATATGACAATATCTACTTGTGAGAGAAGCTTCTCATCAATGCGTCGTAAGGGCAAGTATGGAGCAATAGCGTTTTACGATATTAAATATTGAAAGAGATGTTGTTAATAAAATTACTTCATCAAAAATACTGGAAAAATATTCTACTAGTAATAGAAAAATAATATTAGTATGAAATGTAATGTTGAATTACATTTATTGAATATATTTAGTTATAAAATGTACCTTGTATAAGTAACTGCTAAAATTTTTAAATTATACTATTAACACCAATCTACAAATTATTAAACAAAATAGTTTTTTTTTATTTGTATCGCCTAAATAATATTATATATGTATGATCACTGATCAGGTATATTACTGTTAGTATACTTAAATATTGTGTGCCATGTTTTTATGGTTCATTTAAGAGTGGTTAGAGTAACTAAAATATTTAAATATTGTATTTGGAGGTGTGGGGACGTAGTCCCCACGGGTCTGTGTCCTCTACATAATTTTAGCACCCCCAGTGTTTGGCTTCTAGTTGCGCCTATGAACATTGGTTAACCCAACATTCTATACATTTGTATCCTCCAAAGTCGTTCCTGAAGAGCGAAGTAACTTCCACTATCATATTTTTTCTGTTAAGCATTTAAATTTATTTCCCTAATGGCGGGAAAACTCCAAGAGTGCCGGAGTGAATAATATACCGAATGAGAGAAAATGACAAGGATAAATAAAATATGGTTGTTGTTTACGTTGTTACCATAAACATGGTACCTATATATTAAACTCATATACGCGTTTTTGTTATTTATTGTGTTACATTATATTACAGCTGATTTTGGCGTATCATAAGAAACTATATCACTCTTAAGAGCTATAAGTCCATTTTATGCTAAAAAATTTAATTTTTTTGTATAGGTCGTGTGTAGTCCGAAAAGGTGAATCCAAATTAATTGCATCCTCTTCGACGTTCTTGTAGACTTCGTCTTCGACCAAAACTGTGCGCCCGCTTAACAGCAAGATAACATATAGTATTACACCGCTAATCACATAATATACATCCAATAAAATAATATGAAATTGTTTATTAGGTACACAATAACAAGGGAATGAAACTGTATCGCCAAGACTAAAGAATACTCCACCACATCTTCTTACAGCTGAATAAAATTACCAACAACATTACCGTGTTGGTGATTAATAAAGAATTTCGTGACAAAGGGTTCCTCTGAATAGACATCACCAAAAGGAAACCGATCTGGTCGTCAGATTGATCGCTCAAATCCCTAAAAAACAAACACATTTTTAGTAAGTACCTATAGTATAAGTTAGTTAATAGTCGATTAATTGTTCACTCTTAAACAACCATCGATTAGTTATACAAAACTGCATCGGATTGATCGCAGGTAATGTTATAATATTAATTTCAGCTGTCAATCGTTGGTAGGTACCTATCATAGCTACTACTAAAATGAAGGTATTAAAATATCAATATTCTTAAGCTGCTGGTTTCTTTATTGCCATAAGTAAAACTACGGAAATTTCTTTACAATATTTGTAGTTACATTGCATTTTATTTGACCAAAGATACAAATTTTCATAATTCACTTTGTGTGAAATTTTTTATCTAATCATTGATTGTAACTAGTGTATACCACTATAATTTATGGTTAGGTATCTAATATAGGTTAACACATAATATAAAATTCTTTAAATTACCTATATTGTATCCAAGGTACCAATTAATGGTAACGTGTAACAAACTTTGATTTGTGAGGTTTATAAAGGTGTCGGTGTATTTTCATGATAATTATTCATATCTAATAATGCACTATTACAAAAATATGAATTTTTTAATTAGGTACACAGTAATTTATAGAAATTATAATTTCAGGCAAAATTAAAAAAGCCTGACATACATAATGAAGAAGATTTTAATTTTCAGATTTTCTAAATTCGTAAATAGTTTTTAATAATTACAAACACTAAACTTATACATTATGACAAATCATTAAATTGATAAGACTCAATAACAGTATTTATTATTAATTAAAATACAAATTATAACGCATTTTTGTTAATATATTATCTAATGGATATTACCAATTAAAGTTTTTAATATTATTTTTTTAATTGCAACTAATCAATTAATAGAAAAATAATGTTATTAGTTTCACGGATTAATTTTTCAAATATTTGTGACAATGGTAATATTGATTTATTTAAATATCGTAACTATACTAAAAAGAGGTGCATGAAGTTTCACCACTTCAAGCTACAGACTACAAACCCTTACAAAATAGCCGCATGGGTGGCAAATTTGTAAAATATTTTTAAGGTATTAGGTATATCCATTGGATAAAAATAATTTTTAAGTAAAAAAATAAAATCATAATTTCATTAAATTATTATAATACACAGAAATTGTATTACTAAATTACACGTTACATACATAATGTAGATAATATACATACTTGATGTAAAATAATTGTTTTAATGATCATTATTTAAATATATCGTAGAAACATTAATTCTTCAAAATAATACAAGATTTCCTTTTTTTACTAAATAAATTGTATTCCTAAATTATAATAAAATTATCATTAAATGTTCAGTTATTAGAATTTATATTTACAATTATATATACTTGAAAATACATAAAATAACTGAGAATTTAAATGTAGTATCTCAAAATTATTTCTCAGTATTTTTATATTTATAGCCTCACAAAATTTCCCGAGTTTAATGTAGTGTACCTTAAAAAAAATGTGCACTCAAACCTTTGTTAGTATATGTTAATAATATTAGTGGAAAAATATACCTACGTGAAGTTTGCAGTGCAACTTTTAAAATGGGCTAGCAAATTTGTTACAGATTGTTAGACAACTTTCAAAGTTTCTTAGACTTTACTTTCGACGTAATAAAATTTTTACTTTTCCACTGCTATTTTCAGTGACTTAAAAGTTATATTTAAAATACAATATAAAAAAAGATTTAGTTACTTTACTTATTTTTGATTGAAATTTCAGTATAATATTTTTTTTTTAGATTCTGAATGAAGTGAAGAAGCTACAATTTTACAATGATGTTTATTTATTTATTTATTTTTTATTTTTTATTTTTTTATTTTTATTTTTTTTCTGTGTACAACTTTTCGTATAGAAATACTTGTCCAAAAGTTTCGATCAATAACTTTTTGAAACCGGATTTGTCTCTAGATTGTACTTTAGAGAGGTCATTTTTTGAATTTCTCAA
>JAIPRM010015032.1:0-10391 GCA_025469315.1 Stegophylla sp. TES_Ste_2020
GGCCGTTTGGTAAATAATAAGTGAAATTGTTTTCGAAAAAAACGTATTTTAAAAACTTGCAACAAAATCTACTGCTTAATAGTGAATGCACTAATTTTGTGGGGGCCCCACATAAATGTTATTTTGTTGGGGCCCCTGGACCTGGGCCCCATGGGCCCCGCCCTAAATACGGCCCTGAGAACTCGTTAAACGTTGAGTTGATAAAAATTATTAACAGTATTAGAATTTTATATAAGTCAATGAATTTTACTTTCAACGATTTGCTGAAATTACTCAGACTTATTAATTGCAAACACGATCACGGAATAAGCATATAAAAAATAACCAAATAAAAGAAAAAACATTAGAAATTTCAACTGTATTAAATTAAAAAAGTAAAAACAAAAACGAGTAAATTTTGTTGTACTGTTATCATATCTGCAATTATATATATGCAATATTATATAGTTATTTGTATCTATTATGATTAATTTTCTCTGTTTGAATATTGATATGGACATAATTATCGTTCAAAATATGTTGTTGAATAATATTAGAACGTACAGTGTAGTTTATAGAATAATGTGTAAACTTATAAAAGTACAGTTTTTAAAAATATCTATGTTTTCGACTACCACCCCTGGATAATCGCATTACGCACCGTCGCATCGCTTCCATTAGGATAATATACGAGACTTTTACCAAATGTATTAGTTATTAATTATTAAATTATATTTAATAAAATAATTATTGAACATTTAATTTAAGATAATGTCAGCGCAATATTTGTTTCTCTCTCAGACCCACGCGCAACATAGATAAACCGCTTTCGCCTAAGATTGTTTTTATGATTTTTGAGTAATCTTAGAGTAAAATTACTAATGACTAAAATTATAGAGGATAATATTTTTAAGGGTTTGATTTGTCGGTTTTACATTTTATTATTATTTAATTTTGTATTCGACTTTCAAAATAAAATAAAAAATGTTATAAATGGTTTTGAAACAATATTTGTACAAATCAATATATCATGCCCTAAAAAATATTATGCTCTATAATTTTAGTGGTAAATTATTTTACTCGGTAATTCTAAGAAATTTAAATTGAAGTCGTAATTCTATTTAAAACTAGTCAAAACAAAAATAACGATAATGACACGCACAGCGCACGTCGCACACACTACAAAGGTAGCTAGCCGCTAGGTTTTTGCAAATGGGTAATTCTAAGAAATTGTTAGGTCTATTGTTCTGCATTGATTTTATTTAGATAAATATTTAATATTAATATTTAATACCCAAACTCCAAACTCCAAAAGAGAATTTTTTCAAAAGCATGTCAGCAAAAAGAAATAGAACACATCCAAAAAATTTAGATATGTTTATATTTTTAAACAAAACTTTAAAACAGTTGTAAATCTGTATTTATTTTCCTAGTAATGTTTATGTTTTTTGTTATTATTATTTTTGTAATTCATGCTAAAGTTTGCAATCAGTCCAATAAAAATCAGATGAATAATAATAAAAAAAGTTAAATTGAATTTAGTCGAATAATAAAAATAAGTCAAATAATAATAATTAGTCGAATAATGAAAATAAGTCGAATAATAAAAATGTTCGAGTAACTAATTAGTCATAAGGTACTACCGACTAAGTCGGTAGTAATTAGTCGTTTCTGCCCATCACTATTATCGGGGCAACGAAGAATGAGCGCTGGCCACCGCGACCCGTTGTTTATACCCACTCTGACGGCCAATGTCTCTCAACATAGTGCAGCTGCTGTCATGCCGCTACGTGCCGTGCAGCGCCATACCTGTTCTATTGTAATTTTTAACACGCAAATGTTCAAACTATAACATTCCTGACCCTCTTTTGTAGGGATATGTTTAGGAGGGGTCAGGTGGAGTTATATTATAGCAACCACCTTATTACATTTTTTTCCTGATTTCATCTATCGTTTACACACTCTTCTGTGGTAAACACGTATTTCGTGCGCGTCGTGTTATAGTCATTTAAACCTGGTGTATATCTAAGTACGTTTGTTTTAAAACTTAAAAATGTCGTTTAAAGATCGTGACACTCATAGTCAGAGCAAAAAAATCATTTTTAGTGTTTACAATTTTATTAAAATGTGTTCAGAAAAAAAAGATTTGAATTCAGATTTTTTTAAAAGTGCACAGAAAATTGCTGCTTAGGCTTGTGGCGTTTCACATATGACTGTGCGGCGTATTTGTGTAGAGGCGAAAAAATGTTCAGTGGATAGTGATGAAGAAGTGCAATTTCAATCACCTCGTAAATTATATAAACGAGCAAAGAAATCCTCGGAGCTGGACAATTTCGATGCTGATGTGGTTCGACGGATCGTGCACGAGTTTTACGAAAGAAATGAATATCCGACTGCTTTTACAATATTAAATGAAATTAAAAAAAAATTACCGCATTATCAAGGATGCGTCCGGTTGGTAAGAAATTTGTTGAAAAACTTAAAATTTACTTTTAAGAAGTGCAATAATGGCCGCAAAATACTTATGAAGCGAAACGATATAGTCACTTTACGAAGTAAATTTTTACGTGTAATGTGTACACTCAGGCAGAATGAAGATACCCGACCTGTGGTTTACCTGGATAAAACCTAGGTAAACCAAAATCACGCTAGGTCTCATATTTGGCAGAATAATGAAGAAACTGAAGGATTTAAGATACCAACCGGCAAAGGAGGTCGCCTAATAATTACTCATGCTGGATCATCGCGTTTCAGATTTATAGAGGGGTCAAAGTTAGTCTTTAAATGTCAAGCTGGAAATTCTACTGACTACCATTCGTCTATGAATTCGGACGTGTTTAAAAAATGGTATATAGATATGCTAAAACTACTTCCCGAACCGTGCGTAATCGTCATGGATAATGCTCCTTATCATTCTATGTTAGTAAACAATTACTCAAAATGTAATGCTCGAAAAGCTGAGGTACAAGAATGGCTGAAAAATCAAAATATTAATTTCTCACCTTTGGAAACTCTAGCCGAATTACGTGAACGTGTAAATTTGTTAAAACCGTCATTGAAAAGATACGAACTAGATGAAATAGCAAGTTCAATGGGTCATGAAGTAGTACGACTGCCACCGTACCATTGTCAGTATAACCCCATTGAACTTATATGGGCTCAGGTAAAAGGCGAAGTGGCAAAAAAAAATTCAACATTTAAAATGGTGGATGTCGAAAGACTCATTCACGAGGCATTGGATTTGGTATCCAAATCTGATTGGGAAAAATGCGTCAAACATGCTGAGACAATCCAGGATGAAGATAATGAAAAAGAGATACTAAGAGACAGTTTGTTAGAGCCGATCATCATAACATTTCAAAGTGACGACAGTGATTTTGGCAATAACGAGGACAGCGAAGATGATGTTCAAACACTTATTTAAAAATTGTCATTTTACTATAGTATAATTGTTTTATTATTTTTTCCATTGTAAATATTTTTTAATTGTTTGTATGATAAAATGTAATATAAATCGATAACCAATAAAAAGAAAATCTTATAATTTAAAAAATGAAATAATACCAGTAAGTATAATCAGTAATTTGATATTTTTAAAAAAACGCGGGCTTTTTGTTTCAAAGTTTGATAATCACCACTAATAAACTGCCGCTTGGCGCATGACGGACAGCGCTCATTTTTCGTTGCCCCGACTATAATCTTGGTCATAAAACTCAATAATCATTTAAGATAAGATTTAATGGTTGGTATATTTTGTTGCTTTGCAAGTTTTAGACGATCGTCGAACATAATATATCGACAGTAGATAAGGTTCAATGATTGATATTATTTTGTTACTATTTTGTACATATGGAAACATGGGAAATTGTCTGTATTATTAAATTATAAATCGTAAATGAACAAATATTGTCGAAATATGTAGGAAAAAATGGAATTATTGCGAAATATGTAAAAGTATGTACTTATCGCAAAATATGTAAAATAAAATATAGTTCATTTCATTGGAAATCCCTTGAAACGAATTTATCACTTACCTAAATTAATTTATCAAATCACAATAAAAATATGTATTTACATATAAATCCGAGCCCTAATTATCACCGAACGGGTGTGGAAGTACCTACATAAAATTAAATGACAAGCAACGCGTTGGAATAGTACATTCTAAATTTTTTTTACTTATGCGACTTGATCAGAAATTAAACAAGGCGACAACAGCCAAGCTTCCTTCGACGTCTGAACTCTTGAATGTCAAATATAATATTTCAAAAGTGAAATGATCGGTATCGTCGGGTCGTATTGTTTTCAAATTTCATGAACGAACAAAAATAAAACGAAATAATCCACTGATTAGTGATTGATTGCTAGTGTATATCGAGCGTCAACACTCTGATTCGATAAGACACTTATAACATCGACTGTCAATTAGGTATTATTAGAACTATTATTAAACATAAGTTCATAACATTATTTATAAATATTATATTATTATGCAATATGCATTTGTACAAAATACAATAAATAATATATCTCTCAAAAACATTCAAATTTTAACTCTATATTTTTTTTCAATGTAACTTCATATTAGGAAGATACATAGTTTTTATGACATAACCGCGGGGCCCTAAAATTTGCGCGGGGCCTAGGACAATTGTCCCAGTTGACCTACCCTAGGGCCGTCCCTGAGCACATCACAAATTGTTTTTTCAATACATTTAACCAGAACCATAACACATGTTGATTTCAATAACCTGCGTTATTGTGTCCAATTCATTACCAATAATTTAATAAGTATACAAAAATGTAATTATGAATTTCATGTAAGCCTAAAGTAAAGGTGATATAAAGCAAAATTTTTGGACAGTATTCAATTTTGGGTTTCACCAGCAGTATAGTCTATTATAGGATTAGAATAGAAATAATAACAAACATTCAATAATATTAGTTCAAATAAAATATTTTATTCATTTATTTTTGAAAAAAAAAAAATACCAAATAAATTATTTATCAAGAAAAATAAATATATACTGGAGTACAAATTTTGTAGACCTACCAATATTCATTTGTTCCGCATCATCTGAAAACAGAAAGATTATAACAAATTATTCGAGAAAGGGCCACTTGACAATGGGCTGGGCGGCGCGTATGTCGGCGGCTGCAACGGCGACAAGAAATAAACGTTCGTGCCGGGCGGCGTAATAGCAGCGCCCCGGCAGCAGAGACGACGACGATGACGATAAGGAACGGAAAGCAATTTATGTATTCATGGGAGAGGGGAAATACAGTTTATACAAAGGGAAACGGGATGCGAGAGTTTAGTTATTTTGGGAGGAGGTCTTTGTGGTCGGTTCGGTCTGGTGCTCACACAAAATCGGACAAAACCTTAATACTAAACATTCAACACAACTTACGTACTAACTTATAAACTACGATGGTGAGTGGTAACAAACTGCTGGTAACTAAAATTGATGGCTAATTGATAAAACTGATTGCTCTCGATGACCGTGGGCGGCCTCTCACACACCTTCAGGTGCTGGCGGACTTACGCATACAACAAAACACGATACAGGACACCAACAGCAACACGAACACAATTTATTGATACACGATGAAGATGGGAACATAAATAGGTCCACGCAATAATAATAAATAAAATAACTCACACGACGTTTAAGATGGTAAAAAAGTAGTTTTATTAATGGTAACGATATTATAATATTTATTTGTTGTTGTTTGAATGGCGAACGATAAATAAATTTTACACAAAATTTGTGTTGCCACAATGGCAAAAAAAACAAACGATTTACAAAAAAAGAGCTAATTATATTATTATTGCCGCAATGGCTAACAAGACAATATTTTGTGTTGCCGCAATGGCTACCAAAACACGACAAACAAACAATATAATTTAAGAAAAGGGCGTTGGCCGTAATAATCACAATAAATAATAATTTCACAGAACAAAAATGGTATACGATAACAAAATAAATTCAATAATAATATAATTAACAGATAAATATAAGTAATTAAAATTCACAAAAACGATATATAGGTAATTAATAATTCACGATTACGGCGGGACTAGGAACAAAATGGACAGATAAGGAACGGTCGACGTCGCCGTAATTGCCTTGCACCTCCTTATTTTGACGCGCTAACACAAATATTAATGTATGTAAACCAATGTTATTTATTTAAAGAAAATTACATACAAAACTACATAATAAAATAATAAACGTTTATTACAAGAAATTCGAAATGATCCAACAGTTGCTGACAACACTCACCAGCCAACAATCATCAGTGCAACAGTCAGCCTACAAGAGAAATTCGGAGGTTGTAATCGGTGGCCCCCCTCCATTTTATATCTGTTATCAAATTTAAAAAAGCGGACATACTTCGCACGATGGGTGTACTTCGCACGACGAGTGGTATTCTCTTGACGGGCGTATTAAATTTTAAAGAAACGATAAATCATTTCTTCAGTAAAACGATTCTGAACGAAGGAAGTTAATAATATAAGAAAAAAAAATGCAAAAATTCGGAGTGCCGGGCTAGAATCGAGCCTGGTGCTGTCGCGCACTAGGCCGGTTCCAGTGGCGCGGGCGCCGAACTATATTTTAAGAAGGATGGCGGTATCATTAATCATTATTTTGAAATCAACGCCTCCTTACGTTTTAGGGAGGGAGGGAGTATAAAGTGGCGTATCAATGTATTTTAGACCAGAGATGCATTTGAATTTTGGGGCCCCTTATCATAGATGCGTTCTTTACCCCCCCCCCCCCGATCAAAATAAAAATTTCAGGAAAGGTCAATTTAAGTTTAGCTTTTGCTGACAAAGTAACCGAAACAAAATTTTCTAAAAGTAATTGTGGCACATCTATTAGAAAAGCAGTAACACATATATATCTAGATTTTTTCCAAGTAAGTATTGCGCTTATACGGTTATACCCCAAATTTGAAATTTGAAATCATTATTTTTTTCTATTTAATAACAATGTATAACATTCTATTTAATAACAAATTGTAAAAATATAACTTAATACATTTATATATTTTATGAACTTAATGCAAAGGCAAACTATATAACCTATTATTTGATTGAACATTTTACAAATTATTTCAGTGGCCTAAGTGACTAACTACAAAAGTGTATACTTCCTATTCTTCATAAGTTATAACTATTATAGAAACTTGAAAACGATAGACCTATAAAAACGAACCTGTCAGTGATAATGACTGCATCACTTACATAGAATAGACTTAATAAACACACTATCATTTTCATAGGATATAATTTGTTTGTTTTTTATTTATAAAACAGGCTATTAATATTATTATATTTTACAAAAGTACTTGTTACTTTTTATGCAAAAGAATTTTTTCAGTTCATATTTGTTTAATAAAATCACTAGTACCTAGTTTACTAATAAATTGTTCTCCATTCAAAATATTTGTCAATACTTTTCAGTTGTCGGTGGGACTAAATCCATAAAAAATAGGATTTTAGTGCAAAAGAGAAACACTGCATAATTTATAAGAAAATAAATAAGTTAATAAAAATATGTTGAAAAAGATAATTGAGTTTTTTATAGATAAATAACTTTGACTACCTGTCCTGAAAAATGTTATTTATTTGAGTTAGTCGGCTTGACTTCTGAGTACCTAATTTTATTAACCACGAAGACAAGAGTCTTTGTGTTATTAACATTAGGTAGCAGTATTTAGAGTCAACTTAACCTAAGTTTTTAAAAAGAGAAATTTCTATTGCTACTTCTTGCATGTTGGTACCTATGGGGCTTCAGGGCCCCCTTTATTAAACACAACTGAAGGGCCCCAGTGCAATGCTCCTCCCCTAAATACGTCACTGGGAGTATATTAAGTTTGCAAACATACAAAACAAATTTGAAATATTGCATTACCTAGCCCTAAACTATATTTATTTCCGATTGCTAGCTATTGGTAAAATATTTTGTATTCCATAGAAAATTTTGAAATGACGTGCTTTCAACCTAACATACCTACTTTATAGTCAACTATTTTAATACATAACACTCTACCACTATCAAATGAAAAACCTTTGATGGTTGTTTCGATAGAACAATGAAAGAAAAAAAAATGGTATTATATTTATTAATTTCTATAATTTTATTAATTACTTGGTATTTTATTATTTAAATTAAATAAAATGATTTCTTGAAAACAAATATAAAATGTATAATATTATGTTTAATGTTATCTACCTATAAATGTTAATTTTGAATATAGCCATATGGAAGTATTTATTTGCCAACAAATTTTTTCATAGTGCTGTTCTTTTGAATGAGCCTTTAATAAACACTGATATTTTTTGTAATAAAGGAAATAGATTTTGGGCATCTAAGCAACATTTTGTAGTATCAACAATGACGAGATTCAATACATGAGCTTGACAATGAGTGAAAACTGCGTTTGGGATATGCTTTTGTAAATGTGCTTTCTTTTAACCCGTTATATTTTCCCATCATATTTGCAGCTTACTAAATTATTTAGATCAATGCCAATATCTTGAAGTTTTTGAATAATTACTTCAGATTGAAAGACACCAGTACTGTTTTCGAGAGAAATTAGAGATAAAATTCGTTCACAAGAAGTATTATTATTCACGTATCTAAAGCAAATACAAAGTTGATCTGCCACCGACACATCTTGTGTAGAATCGACTTCTAAAGAAAAAAAATTAGCAAGTTTTACTTCCTCACAAATTTTGTCTTGAATGGAATTCCTCATTATATCAATGATTTTGTTATACATATTTTTGGATAAAAATGTTACCATATTTCCTCTTCCTTTTTTTTTACCATCACTTTTATTCAAATTATTTATGTATTTTTTTGTGCAATTTTCTATATGAAGACGCAGAACTGGATCATACTTCGAAATTAATTTTACTAACTCCATAAAATTACCACTATTTTTTATACTTAAATTCGACTCATTTGCTATATCTAAATCATACAAACTTTCATTACTTTTTCCACGAAAAGCTAAATTTTGTTTAGCTAAAAATCGAATGATGTCAATAATTCTACCCAGTACTTCACGATTATTAGCAACAATTTTACGTCTCGAAGAATCAAAAATATCAACAATATCACCTCTATCTTTTAATTTAATTTGTGTAAAAGTTTGCACAGCAAATTCATGGGAACGACAATGTTCTTCGTGTTCTCTAATTTTATCATATATTCTTTTGACAGTATATGAAGATCCACGAACCCAAACACTGTCACGGTCTGGACTGAAAGCCATACAAATATTACAATAAAACTTATTGGTATTCAAACAATAGGATAACCATTTTCTTAAAAACTTGTCTCCTGTTGCAGTTTGTCTGTAATAAATTCTAGATGCTGAAATTATAATTCATTTTTATCACTTGTGGGATGAACTGGATGTTGATCTAAGAAAGTTAATTTTATCTGAGTAGTAGACTTGGGAGAAGGTGCCATAAATAATTCTAAATCTAATTTGTTATCTAAAATGTGTGTTTTTTGTTCGGAAGAAAGTTTTACGTCATTTTTTGAGGGCGAATTTATTAAAAATTTACTTTGACTAAAATCGTCATCGATTTCTATAGAAAGTTTTACTGCGTCATTTTTTGAAGGCGAATTTATTATATCTTGTCCATTATCCTTGTCCAAGTGCAAATTAGATGATAAAATACATTTTTTAGATGAATGATCAGTTTCAATTTTATCTTCATTATATTGATCGTCTTTTAAAAGAGATTCCGAAATTTTAGAACTAAAATTAAGTTTAGATTGTTTGGGATTAGCTTTTGCAGCTTGTAGTTCTCTTTCTAACTTCAATTTACGTTTAGTATAACCACTTTTATGTTTATAATTTGATTCACTACTTTTTTCGTTTTCCATATTCAATAGCAATAGCCTAATTAAAATAATATAAAATATAAATATTATTTTTATTCAATTTTATTACATTATAGTATTATACATTTTCAAAACTACGCGTAGAATCATATGCCCGTTGATTTACATTGTTTATTATACATAAGCAGCCCGACAACGTATACGTACTTAATTAAATATGTAAAATTAATTGTGCGTATGATACGCAAGTAATCATTGATATATTTTGATTAAAAAAACTAACCACCACCAATCCCTTAACATATTACATATATTATAATGTATTGCATAATATTGTTTTGTGTACAGTTTACCAAATTAATATAATAATATATTATACTCAGTGGCGTATTTAGGATTTTTTCAAGGGGGGTGATCAAAATAAAAAATTTAATAGCGACCCGTATTAAGTTTTAATAACTACTGGACAAATTTATCATTTACATAATATGTTAGTGTTATTTTGAGAGCTGTTCCATGATACTACAACAAAGTATGCCA
>JAIPRM010015033.1:0-10391 GCA_025469315.1 Stegophylla sp. TES_Ste_2020
GTACTTCATTTTAAAACGTACAAACGTGAGTAACAATTTTTTTATTTTTAGAATATACTCGAGCTTTTTATACACGAAGTTTTTTATTAAATGCCTCTATAAATTTTGCTACAATTTTCATTAGTTGAATGTAGACAACAAATATAGGTGTACAAAGTCTCTTTAACTTTTTAGTTATATATTTTATATCTTAATCGTCGTAATCTTTATTTATTGCAATTTATTTATTTTTAAATCACGTAAAGGTTGACGGTACGGCGCGACGCCCCTACAACAACAACGAGGCGCCCTAGGGCGCCGCGGCGCACACTTTGGGAACCACTGGTTTACACTATTAAATAACAGTATCTAACCTACTAATTTATATTTATATTGTTAACTTCCTTCTTTATATTATTAACTCCCTCGTTCAGAATCATTTTATTGAAGAAATGATTTATCGTTGCTTTAAAATTCAATACACCCGTCAAAGAATCCCACCCATCGTGCGAAGTATGTCCCGCTTCTATAATAATATACTTAAGTTGTAGATATAATTTTAGAATATTGAAAGGATAAAATAGCCCTTCTTCGCTGCTAGCCACTTACTGAAAAAAGGGCAAAACATTTAGTTTTTTCAGAGTAGGATCTTAACCCGGTACTGTTGTATTTTACTACTGGCGTTTTAACCAATGCGCATAACTAATATCGATAAGTATCGAAAAAATAGTTGGTATTGAACATAATAACCGAAAATATTGAATTTTTAAAATTGAATAAAATAATTAAAAAACTATTGATGCACGTGGATTTTAATTCAAACCATCGTATTTAATATCAACGAATTCGTTAGATTGCGAAAATTCATTACCTATCAAACATTTTGCGTGTTAATTACAAATATATCATAAGAGGTCAAGAGGAAACTTTTCCTTACTTTTTCCGTTTTTTTTTTTTTTTTTGAAATCTAAAGAGATACTGCTCGAAACTTTTGAACAAGTATTTCTATACGAAAATGTGTGTTTCCCAGAAAGAGAAAAAAAAAAAATAAACATTATTGTAAAATCATAAGCTTCACTTCGTTCAGAATCTAAAACTAATAAATAAATAAAAATGAAAATGAGTAAATAATTTTAAACTCAATATATTCGTTTATTTTGGGAAGAATTTAAAATTTAATCAATGGTTTAAGTCGTAAAAACGTTATTTTTATTATGTTTATTTATAATCCTTAAACATTTTTTTTTTAAAATCGTATCTATAATATTACTATAAAAACATTGTTTTTATTCATATATAATGGAAATTGGCAAAAAGAATAATTATTTTGCCATTGAAATACGAAAAGGTTATAGTGCAACGGAAATTCCGTTCACACCGTTTCGACGTATGTATTTTGACGTACGACCATTGTTGCGCATAACGGTGAAATATTTAAAGAGGAACTGCGAGGGACCGAACAAAAAATATTCAAAAAAAAACGTGTAGCTGACAAATCGTTTTCCGCCGGAGACACGAAATATCCCGTCCGAGAAAGGTTTTCCCTTTATTAAAAAAAATCTTTTGTCCGAGCTATATTTTGACTGTGGTATTTCGTCGGGGAGTTTGTATATTATTAAACTTATCAAAATATACAGTGTACATTATACAGCGTGGAAGTAGTGTTAGAAAGCAGTGACCGATCGGGATAAATCATTTTTAATTGTATTGGTGATTTTTTTCAAAATTTATTTAAAGAATGTATTTTACAAATAATGTTTATTTTTTTTTTCTGTGTACGACTTTTCGTATGGAAATACATGTCCAAAAGTTTTGATCAATTACTTTTTGAAACCGAATTTGCCTCTAGATGGTATTTTGGAGAAGTCAATTTTTGAAATTTTCAATTCTTAAATTTTTTTTTTTTTTTGGAAAAAACTACCCAAATTTTGACAAAAACGACTCGGAAACCATCATTTTTGTTCCGAACTATATGAAAATTTAAACATAGACCCATCGTGCAAAGTATGTCCGGCTTTTTTTGATCACGTTGATTATCGTGATGTCAGAAGCGTTATTTCGATTTTTGTGCGACAAAGAAAAAAGTCAAAAATTACTAATTAAAAGATTGAAAGAAAAAAAAAATAAATAAAAGTATTGTTATGTAGGCAATAAAATTTACACTTATTATTATTGTGGTTTTGGTAGTATTTGAACCAACATTGACCAAAGACTATAATGATTGAAAAACGAAAATTATATATAATATTCAAGTTTAAAAGTACGACGATTAATCATTACTACATAATAACGCAGTTTTTAATCAAAAACATAACATTCACATTTTAGACGCTTAGTGAAATTAAGAAGCTAATGATTTTACAATTCATTTGAATGATAATTTTTATGGAAAAACATTGTTTACTTGAGAAAATACTCGAATGAGTATAATATACATCATATATTCAGAACAGAAAAAAATGTTTTCATGGTAATTCCAAACAGTTTTTCCAAAAAGATAGACAATAATATAAGAAATATTTTGGCGCAATAAAACTTTGAAAATGTGAAAAAAAAATTTGGACATTTTTCTAATACTATTTTTCTCATTGAATATATTTTTTGCTTTATTTATTAGATAAAAAAATAAAAAGTAAAGCGTAGACAAGAAAGAGGGACATAATTCGCACCACGGAATTTCTCCGCTCTTCGGATCAGATACTCTTGGTAGGTTTGTTGTTGAATATGATGACTATTATTGTTCTTTATATTATTAACTTCATTTTTTCAGAATGGTCTTACTGAAGATATGATTCTTTAAAATTCTATACACCCACCTGTAAGAGTATCTGACCCGAAGAGCCAGGAATATCTGTGGTTTGAAGTGGCTATCTTTTCAATAAGGCATTCGATTTTATTTGTGTACGCAAATTTATAAATATTGAAAACTTTAACTTTGGACATCTCGTATATACGAAAAAACTTTAAATATCAAGTTTTTTTATAAAATTACTCTGTAGTATTTTAACGTTTTTCTAATAACATTATTTTCAATACTTACAAATCATGTTCTGAAGATGATATTGTAATAAGATCTTAAAGATCCTTGAGTTTGACGAGTTCTAAACCTATTTTTTATGCGTGCTTACTAATTTGAAAACGATCTTTCAGCGGAACAATTTGCCCACGGGAATAGTTAAATCGATTTTTAAATACAACAGAACTGCAATTAAAACATTACATAAAATATCTTTTATTTTTGGTTTTTTTTCAAACCATTCAAATATTTTATGCACATTTGAAGCATCAAATTGCAATTTACCGATATTCAAATAAAAACACACTTAATTATTATCGAATATTTTAAAATATAATATACTTTTAGATTCTGAACGAAGTGAAGAAGCTTATGATTTTACAATAATGTTTTTTTTTTCTCTTTCTGTAAACACTTTTTTGTATAGAAATACTTGTTCGAAAGTTTTTTTTTTTAATTATTTTTTTTTTCTTATTTTATCGAAATGACGTTTAGAATTTCTATTTCTGTGTGAGGGCACCATAACAGCGTGTGCCCCGAGAACACGTCTTCTCCACACCCCCCCTCATTAGTCCGGACCTGATTGCGTCATCATTGGCGGTTTTTACGCTTTTGATCGTTCGAATTTCCGAAAAACAAATTACCGAAATCACGTTATCAAGCCGCGATAACACCAGTACCTACCAGGTCGGGTCATACACACAAAAATGTAATTCATCGTGATGCGTTTCTAAGCGGAAAAACAAAAGCTGTGGGTTTTTTTCGGTCGCCGACCGTCCGTAGTCTTTTTATCTCGCCGACGACGACGGCGCGCCGAAACTTTAAACGGTCGCCGCGGCACAGCGCGAGTCACTCGTTCAAAATATTACGATTGCGGCGATCCCGGGAGATTCATAAAAAAACACGAATGCTAGTAGTGCATAAACCGCGGCGGGAAATGGCGGTTTCCATTTTGACATTCAAAAGTTAGTGCTCGCCGCCGAGCGCCTCTTAAGATGAGAGAAAAATATTTCGTCGCGCTTAAACGCCGCCGCGCCGATATGCCCTCGGGTGTTATACCCGTAGTAGTAGTAGTAGTCGACAAGGAAATATAGGACCACGGACAGGATACAAGAAAAAAAAAAATTTAAACTAAACGCATCTGTATATTATACACGGGATATCGACCTGCAATAATGCATACGTGTATAACACGTCACGTCACGCCGTTTGGCGTTGAGAAATTGAAGTATTCGCGTTTTGGGTTTTAACATTATAGTATTGTCGTTCGCCGATGGGTTATTTATACACGCGGCGGGTAAAAACATTTAGTTTTTAGAACCTCCTTGCAGTACACGCGCATACAGTACGACTAAAGCTAGTGATATCGTATTCCCAATCGAAATATTATACATTTATAAATAATATATAAGAGACAGCGTGTATAAGCGAGCGGTTGTAAACGGAAAAAAATAAAATAAAAATAACTCATGTGAAGCATTTTTTTTTTTTTTTCGAAAATAATCAAACAAATGTGATGTGCGGGTTCGTTATGAATTTTATACTATTATTTTATTATTATTATTATTATTATATGGACGTTCTACTTGTTATGGATTGGTTTATTCCAGTAGTTCCCAACCTTTTTGGGTTATGCGGTCCATCAATTTTCTATAAAAAAACATACTTCGCACGATTGGTGTTCTTCGCACCTTGGGTGGGATTCTCTTAGTCGGTGTATATTAAATTTTAAAGAAACGATAAATCATTTCTTTAATAAAACGATTCTGAGTGGGGCTTCACCGGATACAAGATAATTTTACTCAAAAATTATAAACTTATTAGCATTTTCAAATTATTGTATATTTTAGGTATGAAAATTGAAATGTTTTTAAAAACCCCACATAGAAACACAGATAATGACCTTGCCTTTAAATCTGATACTAGGTCAACTTACTCTAAACCTGTTGATGCAAAATTAATTGCGCTGAACGTGAGCTTTATATTATATTTTATATGGTAAGACGCTACCATACGGGTGTAGTGTCCTCTTAATGAGATTGTTTTAAAACTAAAAACTATTTCGATTAAACAAATTTACTTATTAATGTGTGATATAATATAATAATTATAAAAAGTAATTCAATATAAGCCAATGAATTAAAATCACAATCTGAAGAAAATTCCAATATTTCTTTTTCACATTTTCAAAATTTTCTTGCACCAAAATATTTCTCATATTATTGTTTATCTATCGATACATTTTTATAAAGTTTGGATCAAAAAATGATGGTTTCCAAGTCTTTTTTGTCAAATTTTGGGTAGTTTCCTCCCAAAAAAAAAAAAAAATTGAAGAATTGAGAAATTCAAAAAATAACTTCTTTAAAGTACCATCAAGAGGCAAATCCGGTTTCAAAAATTACTGATCGAAACTTTTGGACAATTATTTCCACGCGAAAGTGTTCACAGAAAAAATAAATAAATAAACACTAGCTTTTTCGCTCCCTTCGGAATCTAAAATTAAACACATAAACACTAATAAACTATTGTAATATATGTATATAATGTGCACGTTATATTATGTCAGTAACGGACACATTCTATATAAGAATCATTAAAAACGCTCACATCTTCACGCCACTCAGAATCTAAAATTATATTTTATTAAGAAATAAAACGTATTATAATTATTCTCTAAAACTAAATAATTGTAAAAATGTAAAAAACTCAATGGGATTTTTGAAATGTTTTGTCTTTCAGAAGACAGTCAATATCAGGATTGCTCTCGATATTTAATTTATTTCGATAACTATTTTTCAAAACAAATAAAGGTGGAAAGGCTTGTTCACATAAATAAGTAATCAAATAACTCATTAAATGCTTTAATGCGATTTTGCAACTTGCCGAATAATTATTCCGATCACATTTACACAACGATACCAAATTTGTGATTTTAAAAATCAATTTTAATGTCTGAGCACATAACAATTTAATCAACTAGTGTTCTTCAGTGAGTTGATGGAATTTTAAATTTTTCATGCCCTCTCTTCTTAATTTTCGTAATAAAATTTAATATTTTTTAATAAAATAAAAAAATCTCGAACTTGATGTCAATGAGTATAAATCAAAATTGATCAAACATTTGCTTTGGTCTCCGACATGTACCGTCAGCGACCCAGTACGCAGTGGTGTATTGCGACGTATACCCTCTAAATGTAAGGTGATACGAATGTATACGGCCGTATAGCACCGTAAACTTATTAAATGTCATTTACTTTGTTTGTGCACTATACCATCAGTAATAAGTATCCACGAAAAAATATTTTCAAGCATGATAAAGTGCGTGTGTATCTGTATATGATAGTGAGGGTGCATAGAAAAAGTTTGTAAAACTTTAAATTGATTGTTCATTTGAAACTTCATTTGTTTAAAACAGTTATTATTTGAATTAACATCATCAAGAATCGACAGAGTTTGAAATGATTTTTTTTTTAATAAAAGTAGAAATAATCGTCATACTGCATTGTATTATTTGGAATTTTATTGAATAAACATAATCAAAAAACAACGAGTGTTTTTAAAAAAATATTCCTTGAATCGACTAAGTTTGAAACGATTATATTTTAAACAGACGTTGAAATAACTGTCATACTGCATAAAACGAATACATTTTCAAAATTTGATCATTCGAATGTAATCGCGTAACTAATCATTGTCCATTTAAACATTTACAAGTCACCTCGTTCCCGAAAATGATGATTTTGTGTGAAAAAAGAAAAAAATTATATATTGAATGAAGCAATGAATTTTTTTATTTTTATTTTATAATAAGATTTTTACCATTGTCACGTAATACATAAAACATATTACCTAAGTTAGTGACTACGTGGAGAAGGCGTATACCCTCAAATATTTTTTTTGAATACTGTCTTTACTTTTATAATATTATGTCTTATTAATAGATCGCGGATTTTTATGCACTTAAAAGTATCGAAATATGCAGTAAAAATCATGAAAATATGCAAAAAAATATGCAGTCGAAATTATGAAAATATGTAAAAAAATATGCAAGAATTTTTAATTTATTTAAAATTTACTATAAAACTTACAACAATTAATTACTTAAATACTTAATCAAAAAAAATTTAAGGAATTTTTTGAACTTAATTTATTTTTAAAATTTAATTTATTATTAAAATGAATAATCATGTGCATTTCAAGTTTTTCTTCTATGAAACTGTGTCGTTTATCGGTTAACATATTTTTGAATAGTGAGAACAAAGTTCGACTAAATAATATATATAAATTATTATTTAGTGAATATGAAATTTAGTTTTAATTTTTCTACTTGAAAAAATATTTTTTGTACATTTTTTTAAATTTTCGCTTCAATATGCAATAAATTTTGAATTTTGCCAAAATATGCAATAACCTTTAAATATGCAGAAATATGCAAAAAAAAAATGTCACCATTAGCTTCAAATTATGATGATTCGTGGAGATAACTGACAAAAATCCAAAAATATTAAAAGGAAAAAAAATATGCAATTGCATAGTAATCCGCGCTCTACTTATAATACAATATAATATTATTATACTATGACGCATAACACGTGCAACCAGAAAATGTATAGTCGAAGAGTTCGCGCGGAAATTGAACGAACGTAATTATTAATTATAGTAATTCGATTATATTTTAACCGTGACGGCGTGAATATCGTTTTCTAAATAATAATATGATACGTCGTAGTGGTCAGTGGAGCGTTCGAACATTTTTGCAGCCTGAGGGTAATTATTTTTGCCTTTTCCCTCAACCTTACAATGATGTTTATTTTTTTTTCTGTGTACTGCAACTTTTCGTAAAGAAATACTTGTCCAAAAGTTTCAACCAATAACTTTTTGAAACCGGATTCGCCTCTAAATTGTACTTTAGAGAGCTCATTGTTTTGAATTTCTCAATTTTTCATTTTTTTTGAAAAAACTACCCAAAATTTTTCAAAAACTACTCGGAAACTATCATTTTTTGATCCGAATTTTATGAAAATTTAAACATAGATAGAAAATCATATAAGAAAGATTTTGGCGCAAGAAAGTTTTGAAAATGTGAAAAATAAATGTTGGACATTTTTTTTTTTATTATTAACTTTCTTCGTTCAGAATCGTTTTATTGTAGAAATGATTTATCGTTTCTTTAAAATTAAATACACCCGTCAAGAGAATCCCATCCGTCGTGAGAAGAACACCTATCGTGCGAAGTATGTCCGGCTTTTTTGATAATGCATATATTTATATTAATATTTTGACACATTAGATTCGCTCATTTCCATTATATTTACTACAACATTATTAGATACACATAATATTATTCTTGTCACTACCAATTAGACGACAAATAACAATTAATTCGAGTAATTTCATCAGGAACAATTTAAGGAAATAACATTTATGGAATAAAATGAATGTATACCAGGATAAGGGTGTATGAGTACAGAATCAAAAAAGTTGGATCCTGTGAAATTTTGAAATCTAACCCATATGGAACAGTTTACCAGTCATAATAAGCGCATTAATTAAAAGCAGCTTATAAAAATATTGTCAGATATTATTTACAACCGTTAATGAATGTCCACCATGAAAAATTTGCCGCCCAGAGCTGTTCCCACATAACGCGATGGTGGTGGCCTTAACCGCCCTTAATTATATTTTTATAAATGATAATCAAACGTCATAGTAATTCCGCCGTGTTATGGAGTGTACAATAAAATATAAACTTTTTTCGTTTTCTTTTCTCAATAATCGGCAGACCATACAAAAATTAATAACTTCCGCCATCTCGTTTAAACGTCCATCAATCGCATTACAGGTTCGAAGAAAATCACGTGCGCACAGACCCGTGGTGGAGAGGAGGGGGGGAGGGGTGGGGGAGATTGACAAAAAATAATAGCAATAATAAATAGTAATTTTTTTTCTTCAAAATAAATACAAACGAATGAAACGATTCAAACTCTAATACGCAATAACGTTTGCAATACGAGTATTGTATTGTAAATTTTATGAAATCGGATGGCTTCGCCGGCGGCGGAGATTATAATACTGTATATGCGTTTTTGTCGTTTACTCTAGGTAAACGTTTTCGTCGTCTCCGAACGCAAACCGAGTAAATTGTCCCCGTCGCGCAACACTGTCCCCGCGTTAAGCAATAAACGGAGATAGGATGTTGATGACAAATGCATTTTTTTTTGTCCTTTAATCCTATGCAATGCTCTCCTGTAGTTGTTAAAATTCGTTTCATGCCTCTCCCTGATACAGAATATTAAAATTAAATTTTGCATTTTTAGACGTTTTAATTATAAATGCATTGTTTTTGCTTTTTAACGCCATTTTTTTGAAAAATTTACGTCATTATTTCATTTTCACTTTTCTACTAAAATTAAGACTTTCAGGAACGATTTGACATTTTCAAAAATGTTTTTATCAAAATTATCGAAGAGTTTTTGTTACAATTACATATACTTCAGTGGCGTAGCCAGGACTTTTTTAAGGGAGGGTTTTACAAGTATTTTTAGTGGACTACTACAGTGGTATAGCTATGGTGGGGGTGGGTTAAAGTGTATACAATAATACTATATACCAGGGCATTGGACCTGAGTCATTTATTTGGGTGAGAATTCAGGTGTTTTGGATTATTAAACATTTCTGGTTACGATTAAATGTATATTTATTGAGGTTAATTATGATTTATGATTTAATCTTAATCCATAATTTTTTTACAGAAGTAACGTATACATTAAACCTCAATTAATTTCATTAACTAATTGAAGAACACAAAAACTAAACATATTTATGTTGTGGTTATTTTGCAAATATGTTTTCAATCTTTTTATTGTTAAAAATGATCGTTCATAAATAGAAATTGTCACTGAAAATTTTGCTAAATTCTATAGAAGTTTAAAAATATGTAAAAAAAAATTATTTTATTACTTTTTTGAAGAGCGTTAAAAGAATTTTTTAGAAAAGCTTAAGTTTTTGATAATTTTTTTGGCATATACAAATACAAATTTCTTATAAAGTATCAACTATGACAAAAAATAATTATTGAATCATGTCGATCTATCTGTTTAGCCAAACATAAAAGTTTTAATCGTTCATATGGTTTGTTATTTAAATTATAAATTTAAGATCTGCTTTGCTGGTGTTAAACTATTTTAATTACCTTTAGGTAGGTATAATACTATAATAGTAATAAAAAAAGTGGACATACTTCGCACGATGGGTGGTATTCTCTTGACTGGCGTATTAAATTTTAAAGAAACGATAAATCATTTCTTCAGTAAAACGATTCTGAACGAAGGAAGTTAATAATATAAGAAAAAAAAAAATGCAAAAATTCCGAGTGCCGGGCTGGAATCGAGCCTGG
>JAIPRM010015034.1:0-10390 GCA_025469315.1 Stegophylla sp. TES_Ste_2020
ATTTTTTTATTTCTATTTTTAATTTTTTATTAATTTTTTATATTTCCTCCCCCCCCCAAAAAAAAAAAAAAAAAAAAAAAAAATGGAGAATTGAAAAATTAAAAAAAATGACCTCTTTAAAGTATCAACTAGAGTCAAATCTGGTTTCAAAAAGTTGCTGATCAATACTTTTAGACTTGTAGATCCATAAATAAATGTGTTAACAGAAAAAAATAAAATAAAATGAACATCATAGTAAAAACACTAGCTTTTGATTACTGAACTTCGTTCAGAATCTAAAAAGTTACTAAGGATAGAAAAATACATGATAATCTTATGGTAAAAAAAAAAAGTTGCAACTGGAATAAGAATTGAATGTTTTCTGAGGTACTGATTGAAAATAATTTTTATATTACGTGGAAATGGTAATTCTATATTGATTTTAAATAGAAACGATTTTTTTTTTTAAATTGCTTAGAAAAGAGTACAAAATGAAATTGTTCTTTATTGAACTACATAGTTATCTAGTATTGTTAAATAACTTATTTTCCGAAATGTTAATTATTGGTTTTTGATATAATGATAAGTTACGACTTAATAAATTTATAAAAAACTTTATAAATTTATAACGGAAATCCATTAAAATATCTGTGGGAAGGGGCTAACACTTTTAACGTAAATATATGCCGTGGGGGCTTTGTTTCCATACTCCCATAGAACATCTAAAAATAAAACCCTCATATTCTTTGTTACAGTTCTAAACTGTTGACAAAATGCACCAATTTATATTCTTTTTTTATCAATAACATGTCTATTTATATTTTATAACACATTTTTTCCCTCAATAATCAGATGTATTGTACTCCTTATTTTATCCTTTTTTGGCCATATAAGCTGTTTGTTTAAATAATTGTAATGTATCAGATTTAATTACATATTAATTATTATAGTCAAGCTACAAGTCAAATACAAATAATTGATTAGGTACAGTGTAATAGATAATAAGTATTAACTAATACGATTTGGTACCAATTATTTATTTATTACCTAAATAATTATAATATTGACCCAATTAGCTTGCGTGTATTTGCTTTTTATATATTATGTATTAGTATTAAACATTGAACAAATATATTGTTATTTATTTAATTATTTTTGGTTTAAGAAGCCTTTATTAAAATACATGTATTTCGTTCGAAAGATCCGGGACGCAAATCGTGTATACATTCTCGAGAAGCACTTTATTGTGTTCCCACATACGCATTGTTCAAAATGTACACGAGAGTGTATCTATGAGGAGGAAAATCAATGACGTTGACAATATTCGAAAATGATTTATGAAAATGACGCTAGGATTTTGTAGAAAAAATCGGCAGACTTGGAGAATAATTAATGTAACAATTTTAAAATATAATATGTGTATAAGTTACTAAAATAGTTTTTTCATTTTCATTTTCGTTAAAAATAGAAGAGTCTATAAATTTTGAATGTACGGTGTTATTGATTGTTTTAACGAATAATAAAATCGAAATTGATTATTTTGTCACACTTAATTTAAAACTGACAATAACATTCCTGTACATTACACTAAAGCTTCGGAGAGTATCGTTTTAATTTAGAAACGCATTTAGGTCGATACAATGTTTACTGAACGTCCAAACTTATATTCAAAAAATAAAAAATTTTTATTTGAATTTAAAATTACCAATTTCAGCGCACACAGATCATGCTTTACGTTACTTTTAAAACGGGTAAAACGAGTCTTGATGACGCGCACCGCTGGTCTTTTGTTTTAAATACTCGCTGGCTCTTTGCGGTCGTAGTGTGTTTGCGGGGGGAGGGTGGGAGACACCACCGTACGATCAATACCTATATAATATCGTGTACATGTATTTGTGTTACACAGCGTGTACATATTTTATATATTATATATTTATTACGGTGACTTAAAAATAAATTAAGAATTGATAAATTCACAAAATTATTTCTCTAATGTACCAACTAGAGGAAAATCTGGTTTCAAAAAGTTGCTGATCGTGACTTTTGGACAAGTAGATTCATACGAAAAAGTGTACACAAAAAAAAAGAAGAAAAAAAATAAAAAAAATAAACATCATTGTAATAACACTAGCTTCTTTACTTCGTTCAGAATCTAAAATTAATTAACCTTGATATTGTCTAATAAACTTTTTAAATGGATATAATATTAAATTGAATGACTAAAATGAAATGCTTTGATTTTTAAATGTATAAAAACGAAAATTATTTCTTAAACCCTTAAAAATTTAATCGCCTTAAACAACCTATTACACTTTACCGCCGAATTATTTCAAATTTAAGCAAACTTATTTTTTTACTAAATAAAATATTATTAGGGGGTTAAAGATGCAACAAAAAAAATTTTTTTGAGTCGCCCTAATATATATATATATATAATTACTATTATATTATATAGATAACAAATTATCTAGTTAATATATAGAAAAATGGTTAGTTCTTTGCTTAAGTATATAATTTATAGCCATCATAGATAATATACAATTTGTAGGTGCAGTTGAGTGTAAAAAGCACTATTTTTTGTCTGAAAATTATCACTTTCATAGAAATTTTTACTTTAAACAGTATTGTGTATTATAAAAGTTAACTTACGATTTACGAGATTTTTTTACGTTCATATCTTGCATGATTCATTAAGCGTTCTCCTTCATTTTTTGTCCGGAAAAATGCAAAAATCTGGATTATTTTTTTTCGGAATTCTTTTTTTCATCACATTTACGTAACGTAATTATTACTAATCTATACAGTAAATCATTAATCAGAAGTATTTGTTCGAAATGTTCATAAGTATTAAAATGATTATAATTTACAATAATTACGAATAATTAGGTGTTAGCAGATATAATCATAGATTCATAATAATTACGTAATACGTTGGTAATTAAATACGTGTCCAAGAGGTTGTTATCCTTTATACTAAATTTAAATAAAATATCTCATATATTGATATATAATATTGATAATATATCTCATAATATTGAATTCAATACATCAAAATTCTCAGAAAAATTACCCAAATACAACCCCCCAGTTAAAATAGGGGGTTTCTATTTGAAAAAAAAAGAATAAATACCGCCATAAGACATCCTTATGGTGACATGAAAAAAACGAGCTAAGGGAAGCATAGTTTTTATAAAAAGTTGAATATTCCAAATAAAGGAGAGAGAACACTTTAAAAATAGCCTTATATAGTAGGTATTTAATTATATTATAAATATAATAAATTTTTTTGGTATTCATGTCGTTTGCGGTCTACCGTGTTTTTCCGCCTGCCGTCTATTAGCACCAGAATTTTTTTTTTTTTCTAAAATGTTCTCTTATTGCACAGCATGTCGATTATCAAGCCAAAATGTTCCAACGTTGCACAGTAAACGGAGTAGTATTTTTGATTTGCGAAGCGAAGCGGAGTTAACTAAACACCCTGTAAGCTAACATACACAGGACTGAAAAAAACTTTACTTTGAAAATGTTATGACTGTTGATAATTTATTCCTGAAGAGTTATAAAATTTTCAATTAGAAAAATGACGTTTTTTACCGTTTTTACATAATTTTTCAGTAGTGTTTCCTCATTTATGGAAAGAGTATTAAGTATTTTGAAAAACTACCTACCTGTTTAAAATACCACCGAGGTACGATATGTAAAAATTTGGTGTATTTAACATTTGGATGAGTATTTCTATAATAAAAAATGTTCCCATTTAAAGAAAAAAAATATCATTGTAAAAGCGTTTTTTTCCACTCAGAATATAGCTCCACTGGGAAATAGTACGTTTCAGAAGCTAAAAAACGTATAGGATGTAAGTAGATACTATTTTATTAGTATTTAATAATTTTCAATACATTAACTGAATTGAAACTGTTAGTCTACATAATATCTAGTTATAATATAGAATAACTAGTTGGAATGTATTTTTGTTGTGTTCATATAATACTTAAAAACTGAAATAGTCTGTCATTCTATAGAATAACTCGTTTTTTTTATAGAATAACGAAATTTCATGCATTAAAGCTGACACACATATATTTATACGTGTATTTATAACATATACACTGATAAATACAGGGTGTATTCTAAGAATAATTATCAACAACGCAAACGCTCATCAGATTTCCACTCGCCCCCCCCCTCACAAAACTCCCTAGTACACTACCTCCTTTTAAAAAAAATTAATTAAAATTACCAAACATTATAATGAATGATATAAATTTAAATTTATTTTATAATAAATACAACAAAAATTGCTTTTAACCCTGATACCTATTAGTGTTATTAATAATATAATTACGATACATTTAAAATTAAACGATTTTGTTAAACAGTATATTAACAGTAAAAAAGTGATTTTTCAATAATAATAATAACAAAATAAAATATAAACATTGGCATTGAAGCAATGCAATTACTATTTACAGTATATTGAGGACTCTATATTTTTATCTCAAGATAATCTTACTTTATACTGTATTCATTAAAATAATTTTTGAAAAATAACAAAAACAATATCAATTAAAAATATAAATGATTTGAATATGAAAAATGATATTTTCGTCATATTTAATTATATTAGCAATCTGCAACAGCGTAAAATTTTTCTCAACATCGCAAACAACGATCGACAGCGCCTTACAATATACCTTAGATAAACATACGGACGCCAGTCGTCGGACGCAGTAAAAGTTTTGTTGTAAAACGAATATTATACGAAGGTTAATATACATTATCCGCATTGGATTCAGAAAACTCAGAACTTTCGTTCGTCATCGTGAATGCAATCACACACGTTCCCGGATTCCCCTGTGACACTTGTTTTTTCATCAGAAGTATAGCATAATAAATACGTCAGGGAATGCAAATCCAATTTACATGCGAGATAATTTCGAGAATTCGGAGTCCGCGACGAATCTATCTGTTTGTTAGAAAAGGTTGAAATAAAATTAGAACTTCGTCGGGAAATCATATTTAAAAAAATATGTTCTAATCGCAACACAATTATTAATTAATTAACCATAGATATGCACTTATAATAAATAATTAAAAAAATAATTGGAACATAATATTTGTAAATTTGTTTTTAATTGCCGTAAACGTCTTTCAGAAAAATTTGTAAAGAAGGGTGTTCATCATGGAAGGATCTAAGAATGATGAATGGGAACTGGCTGAACATTTTTTAAATTGTTATAGGTACATAAAGTTAACGCAGAAAAAAGAAGCTTGCCTCGATCTCACCGTATTTTGATACTTAAAGATTTCAGAATTGGAAAATTACTACTGATTTTAACGAAAATTCAAATCTAAGTTGACTGAATACAAATATTATATTTCTATATCATCATATTTCAGTGCTGTAGCTAAGATTGTTTTTTTTTTTTTTTTTGGGGGGGGCTTCAGTTTTTGACGACTAAACACTTATCAATAATGACAATAAATTTAATTCACACTGTATTGCTGGAAGAATAATTTATATAATTGTACTTATAATTTATTTATAAAATTTATAGTTAATAAAGACATATTTAAAATTGAAACACATTAAAAAAAAAAAAGTAAAGTAAAGCAAAGACAAGAAAGTAAAGTAAAGTAAATTTAAATACCTAAAGTAAAATAAAGTGGTGGGTTTGTAAAATTTTAAAGAAACAATAAATCCTTTCTTCATTAAGTCGATTCTGAACGAAAGAAGTTTATAATATAGAGATCAATTATGGTCGTCATTTTTAACACACTTATTAAGAGTATCTGATCCGAAGAGCGAAAAATATCCATTGCGCAAAGTACGTCCGGCTTTCTTGCCTTTACTTTACTTTAGTTTTTTTTTAATCTAATAAATAAAGGAAAAAATACTTAATGAGAAAAAAAATGTCTACAAAATTTTTTTTTTTACATTTTCAAAATTTTCTTGCGCCAAAATCTTTCGTATATTACTGTCTATCTATGTTTAAATTTTCATAAAGTGATCTCGGAAAATGGTTTCCGAGTCTTTTTTTGTCAAATTTTAGGTAGTTTTTTCCAAAAAAATAATTGAAGAATTGAGAAATTCAAAAAATGATTTCTTAAAAGTACCAACTAGATGAAAATCCGGTTTCAAAAAGTTACTGATCGAGACTTTTGAACAAGGTAGATCTATACGAAAAAGTAAAAGTGTTCACAGAAAAATTAAAAAAATAAACATCATTGTAAAAACACTAGCTTCTTCACTTCGTTCAGAATCTAAAATAACAAATGGTATTTTCTTTAAAAAAATCGAAATAAGCAATAATACAATTGAGCATTTTCAAATTTCAAATTTGAATTCATTGTAACGTGCATATATTTTTATAAGACGGTCTAGATTTTATGTCAAATCAATAAAATAAGCAAATGCATTAAGTCACGAACCCTAGTCACAAGTAGTTGAAAAAAGGAAAAATAATAAAATTTTCTCTATGAATAGGAACCACTACATTGGATGTGTTTAATTACCACTCGGTATGATTGAAAATAAAAACAAATTGACTCGTTCACGAGATGATGATAAAATAAAACGAATTAAAATGTCAACCTTCAATAAAAATAAAAATAATGGGTTTACCAGCAATACACAATACACATGACTATATTATTACGTTTTCACGACGAAACCGTATCATACAATTGTCGTCGAAAGGTCATTTCGTTTTGTATCGTACAATTTATTTTACCGCTTAATTGTATATAATTGTCGCTTTATTTTAGTTCGTAAGGAAAAAATAATAAAATAATAATAATGAAAACGCAACTCCACAGTAGAAATTGTATGTATCTACGGGCCACCGCATGCTCGTATAACCCATGACACGAAACACATAATATGGAAAAGCTACGTTTATTCGGCTTACCGAAGTAAAAATTACACTAATCAATTAAAACGACGGAGATAGGTTCGTACCAATGTACATAATGTACTACACTCAATTCCGTTTAAGAATAAACGATTGTGTTTAAAACAGTTGCGATAACTGGACTCAACTTGTGATATCCAGTTAGTTTCAAAATTCAATTGGGTATAGGGTATAGGTGTACCTAGGTCCTGATGTTAAAGGGGCAGAAGCCCTACATATTTTTGGTAAGCTAATACACGAGTACAACGTATAATGACAATAATAATATAGAAAAAGTAAAGTAAAGTAAAGTATAAAAAATATTATAAAGTTACGTCGGACACCAAACCGAAACGTCTCCACGTTGTACAAAAAGTTGAGGGATATTTTTGATTTGCGGTCGGTGAGTGGAGTGAGCATGCACTCGACTACATTCGGTACAATATAAACGATAAAGAAATTAATGACAGTCTGTACAAATTAGTACATTCCCCAACATTTCATTATAAGTAGGGCCCGGATTTAAATGCACAAAAAATCATCGAAAAATGCTCTAAAAAACAACCAAAAATGCCCTTAAAAATGCATTTTACCAAGAAAATACCCATAAAAAGGTCCTTTATATTTTAAAATTTTAATTTCTTTCTTTTCTACCGTCTGTTGAGTCTAGGCATCAAAGATAAGATACAGACATTATCGCAATTATAGAAAGATTTATTTCTTGATATTTTTAAGGAAAAACCTGAAAAATATTTTGAATTAGTTAAATTTAAATTATTGATTCATATTATGTACAGATACTATACATTATTAAAATTGTAAGTATATTGTTGAAATATGCATTAAAATGAATAAAATGACCGAAAAATGTTAAAATATGCTCTAAAAATGAAAAAACATTAAAAAATGCAAAAAAAGCAAAATAAGTTTCCCTTTTAGGGTCGCTGTTACATGAAACAAATTATGTACTTCGAAAGCATTGCCTAAAATCACCAAAAGAAATATGCATTTTGCATTGGGACCGAGTCCTAATTATAAGTATTCCTTTTAATTGAATTTCAATAATAAATATTTTCCATTACAAAAACTGTTCCTTAAAAATATTTTCCATTAGATTTATTTCCAATAAAAAAATTTCATTAAAATAAATTCCATTTTGATTATTTTCTATGACAAACAATTTCAATTTCAAAAAATTTCCATACAAAAATATTTCCAAAATTGTTTCCACATTTTTTCGTTCCATCTAAATATTTTACAAAATTTTATTATAGCCTCCCTATTTCGCATGCACCGTAAGATTTTGCAAATTTCGTCAAAAATTATTTTTCAGAAATACCTTTACAAAAAGCTTTATTTAAATTCAAGGTACTGCGGGACAGTTTTCATAAAATTAGATATTATCGAAATTTACAGAAACAAATATATATAATCAGGGCAGGTAAAACTGCTTTACTTTTTATGGACATAAATGGTTAATTATTATTCTTAATATATCCTAATCGGACTGTTTTCGTACAAGATAACCCGATGCAAATATGTGACTGAGTACTATATGGCGTAGAATTTCGCATACCTACGAAAAAAATCGAAATATTACAATTCTTAATGCATAATATATATTAATGCCATACTGTGGATAATATTATATGAATATGTATATATGAATATAATATTATCTGTGGAGAACACCAAATAAAATCCACATTGTCATTTGTTAAGCACGATTTTTTCTTATTATTATGTAACATATTCAGTTAATTTTTTTATGGGACAGAAAGTTCTTTATAAACATATTCATATATAGGTCAACTTATAGTACTTAGAAGTATTTGTTTAAATTGTTTTTGTTAAAATCAATTATGCCAATTTTTTATCATAAGAGTTTTAAACTTCACAACATGGCAAAATCAATTACTTTTACGAATAATCCATTTACAGATTATAAAGTTATAACTATTTTCAAAAGCAATACTGCTTAAATTTTGAAAATGTCAAAAATACCTAATTATAGACGAATTTTGGATAAAATGTAAATATTATATAAAAATTATTAAACGTACTCAATATAAAACTGACAATTATTGTTAAGTATAATTTATTATTAACAAAGATTCGCTCAGTATTGTTTTACTGAAGAAATTATTTACTGTTTCTTTAATATTTAACATCCCCAAACCCCAAGGGTATTCCACCCGAGAAATGATGAATACCCATAGTAAGTATATCATGATTATTTTTTTATTGTATTGTATAAAATTTACTTTGGAAGTAGGTACTAAGTAATGAAGAACTGATTGAATTAATTTATGAGTATAATTATTAATTGACAAATAAACATGAACTGGAATGTTTTGTAATTACTTATTTGATAACTCGAAATGAATTATTATTTATTCATAAGTGCAGACTACCCACTCAGTATGCAGGTAATTCGGGGTCAATAACATATTTGTAGTACGTGTGATTATCATATGAATGTTATGGGAGCCAATATTTAAAAAGTAAATATTTGAGAGCCAATTCAACGGTACAACCTTTTATGCTGAAATATCGACTACTTGAGATAAGTTTTTTTGTAAATCCATAAAACGTATTTATTAACGACACGTGCAATATGTAATCTCGGTCAAGGCCGTAGCCAGGGGAGGGGTTTCAGGGTTCATACCCCCCCTGAAAATTTATTTTTAAATCAAAATAAATAAAACTATATAGTAATTATAATAATTAATAACATTATTTTATATAAAATTGCATAATCTTCATGATTATGTAATTATTATTATGGCGAATTGATTTTGTTGATATTTTTTTTGTCCTAATTTATTTAGTCAAAATACGTCTTTATAATCTAAACCCTTCCCGAAATGTCATACTGGCTACGGCCTTGATCTCGGTCGATGTGCTATGGTTTTTATGAATGAGTAGAGGATAATGTTTGTTTATTCGTGCGTGATTTTATCAAATCACAAATTAATTACACGTCATCAAATATCAATGTTTCAATATTCCCATACAGTCTTTAACAATCTTTTAAAGTATTTGAGTAATTGTACAGTTTTTAGAATACTTTCGAAATACGCTTTAAAATGAGTATTTGGACATTATATTTTTAAACAGGTGTTAGTGAATTACCTATACGTATTTTATTTATTTTTATTTAAATACCCAAGGCATAGTCATTTTTTAGATTCTGAACGAAGTGAAGAAGCTAGTGTTTTTACAATGATGTTTATTTTTTTTTTCTGTGTACAACTTTTCGTGTAGAAATACTTGTCCAAAAGTTTCGATCAATAACTTTTTGAAACCCGATTTGCCTCTAGATTGTACTTTAAAGAGGTCATTTTTTGAATTTCTCAATTCTTCAATTTTTTTTTGGAAAAATCTACCCAAAATTTGACAAAAACGACTCGAAAACCATTATTTTTTGATCAGAATTTTATGAAAATTTAAACATAGATAGAAAATCCTATAAAAAAGATTTTGGCGCAAGAAAATTTTGAAAACATGAAAATAAA
>JAIPRM010015035.1:0-10389 GCA_025469315.1 Stegophylla sp. TES_Ste_2020
ATAAAAACTAACCAAAAATGAGATATTTCCGAAATTTTCAAAATGCCGTACTTAACTCAAAATTGATCAAATCATTTTGATATTGTTAGAAAATGTTTTTTTCTCCATTTTTAGTAGTTGGTGAAAGTTTCAAGTTTCTAGCTCCATTATTGTAGAAGTTATGGTAAAAATAAATTTTCAATTTTACGAAAATGCCGGTAACTGCATATATTGCCGTTTTTCGTTAATTTTTCGACATATTTTCACCGCGTTTGGAAAAAGTATTAAGAAATTTGAAAAATGACCTCTTTAAAGTACCATCTGGGTGTGATTGTGGTTCTATAGAGATACTGATCGAAACTTTCGGACAAGTATTTCTATACGAAAAAGTATGTACAAAAAGAGAAAAAAAATAAAAAAATAAACATCATTGTAAAAACATAAGCTTCTTCACTAACGTTCAGAATCTAAAATATAAATAATATACTTTCGTAACAAAAGTAAAATAAATTAACTGTGATACGGTTATAGATTCGTGGATCTCTTTTTATGGTTTTTATTTATTTCCTACATGTTATTCATCAGTGGCGCAACCAAGGGGGGTGTTTTGGGTGTCTAGACACCCCCCTTGAACCATATTTATGTGAATTTTATTCAATCCTTTTAACTATACTATCATAATAATTATAACCTCTATTAATAATATTAATATTCAGAAATATATCGTGGTTAAAATGAAAATAATATTTAAACATTGCTCACTATTTTATGAAATATTTAACATTAGGTTATCAATGGGGGTTAAGAATATCCATTACAAATTATAATTGGTAATAATTTATTATGACGTAGTAGAAATCAAGAAACAAGATATTATCTATTCAAAGTAATTAAGTATTGTTGTTATCAATATATATACCAGCTATATACATCGTAGGTAGGTGAACATTTATTTTAAAGTTATCTGTAACATATTTATGCTGAAAAATCTTTTTTAATTTTCAGAGAAACTTAAAAAAACATGCTTTAAAATATTGTCGAATGCAAAACTTTATTATTTATCTACTACGAATAACGTTAGCTAAAAATGTTAGCTCGGAGAAAAGGCAGTTAAATTTTGCTACACGAAATTTCTATTCAATGTATTCTTGTAAAAATATATCCATTAACATTGTTATGATTTTATATTTAAATAATTACAGTAGAGATTTACAACAGGCGGTCACCCTTCTTGAAAAATTCCTAGTTGCGCCACTGTTATTCATAATATGGTTTTTGTGGTTTCAAAATGTGAACAACTAAAAAAATAGACGCAAATTCGAGCGCATACGTTCTCACATTTTTTTTTTTTTTTTTTAGTGCATACGTTTGCGCGTATATTTTTGATTTTAAGCACACGAAGTCTCGATAACAGTAATTAATATTGTTGTTTATGTGCGTACGTAACGTTATTGCAGTTATTATTATATTATTATTATTATTATTATTACAGGCATTGGCGTCGAAGACTGAAAACAGAAAACGGATCGCAAAAGCAGCCGCGCACGCTATATTTTATGGCGTATATTTATCTCGAGACGACGCGAAACAACCGTGCTCGGGGGACGCTTGACATGTCGTCGTAATAATAATGCGTACTTAAAACGTCTTCCGTCTCGTGATTTGTGAGACGAACTTTTGGCCGCCACGAATGCCCAGTTCTATTGTGATGTTACGTACAGTGCACACACACACACGCGCGCGCGAGTACATTCGTATACTGTGTAATAAATTACAAATATAATATATATATATATATGTACAATAATGTACTTATACTTACACCGTTAAATCTCTCCAGAACGTTACTCTATACGATCATCGGTCTCTCCGTACTGTTTATGGTACTAACTGCCATACGCGAACGCGCACATAATAATAATAATCAAGGCTCGAGACTTCTAGCACTAAAAAAAAAAAAAAAAAACTATGAAATATGGCTGAAAAAATGGTGAAATAATTTATGCACTATAATATGATCGATAGAAAAAATGTAAAGAACAAAAAAAAGAAGCTAGTGTTTTTACAATGATGTTTATATTTCATTTTTCTCCTGTGAACACTTTCGTATTAATCTACTTGTCCAAAAGCCTCGATCAGCATTTTTTTTTTAAACCCGAATTCGCCTCTAGTTGGTACTTTAAAGAGGTCACTTCTTGAATTTTCCAATTCTTTAATTTTTTATTAGGAGGGGAGAAGGTGGATACTGCCCTATTTTTGACAAAAAAGTCTCTGAAAACATAATTTTTTGATCCAAACTTAATTAATATTTAAACACAGATAGATACAATAATATGAAAAACATTTTGATGTAAGAAAATTTTGAAAATGTGAAAAAAAAATTTTGATACTTTTTTCCTTTTCTTTAATTTTTTCTCATTAAATGTTTCCCCTTTTCTTTATTTATTTAATAAAAAATAAAAAATAAAGTTAAGACAAGAAAACCAGACAATACTTTGCACCACGGATATTCTTTGCTCTTCTGGTCAGTTAGTGGGGAAAAATATTTTTCAATTCAATTGGATTATTGGACATTAATTACACATTTGAAGTTAAAACAACTAACGATTTCTATGTGTGTAGTTTTTCTTTCAAACCCTTTTTCGAGGGAATTGGCCAATGTATTAACATGCTATATATATATATACATATAAGCCAAATTTGGGCAAACCTCAATAATGCCAGAGCAAAATGCAAAGTTTGATACTTAAACAAATCATAATATTTCGGCTTGTGCCCTGGCAAACCAACCTAGTTGTGACCAATGACATTTGGGCAAATCCGTAACACTTTATCATTATTATTATTTTTTATTCGATTCCCAAACTATTCAATTAATTACAATGTTTATAATTCAATCATGTGATGACGTTTCATTTTTGTTTTAATAAAAGCAAAAATTTTTCATTCAATATACATAAAAAGTTTTTATATTAATGAATTATTACTGGGTTATCGAAATTTTTATTTTTACCTTAATAATAAAATGTGGAAAATAGCGACAAAATAGCAATTTCAAACTTCAAATCCTTAGAATATGTAAAAGAATGATAAATAAAAATTTTACATAAGTACACGAAAAACAAGCACATTGCTTACATATTATATACAATTAGAATATTGGTAAATTACGACTATTCTTTGATCATAAAAACGTAAATATTTAAGAAAATAAAAATACCTAAAGAATTACTAAGTAACTTTTGGTAACTTAAATGGCTATGTGGTGTTATCCATGGAGATGTAAAAATAAATTAACATTTTTAGGGAGCCTTGAATAAAGAAAAAAAGTTTAGGAACCATTGATTTAGGATAAAACCGTAATACGTTTTTTTTTTTCATTTAGTTAATCGCTTTGGTTTTGACCAAATGTTGTTTTAACGTTATTTATATTCATATTTATAGACGGTACTTATTTTCCCAGATTCCATTGATTAGGTACAACTTGCTAGGTTTGTCCGGACAAAAGCCAATAAAATTATGATTTGAATAAAATACTGTGAGTACTCCACGTTTTTCCCGGACGTTTTTGAGGTTTGTCCAGTGGCGTACCTGTAGGAGGGGCGATAGGGGCATTCGCCCCCTTCGTGAATCGTATAATGCGTGCATAATATATAATATACGTACCATATAATAATGTGAGCATTGTTATTTATTTTAAAACTTCTTTTTTTTTTTTTTTTATGAACAATAATTATTTTAATGGCAATAACATTAATATACGCGTATGCTGTTGTATATTACGGCTATAGATATTTCATAATAATATATTAATAATTATATCCTATGAAAATAATTCAAATTTTCAGTTGTTTCTGAACATGGTCACATCAGGTAGTTGAAAAATTATGACTCATTGAAGATCAATTTTCTTGATATCTCGTACACTACTATTACCTAATTGATTATAAAATAAAATTGTAGTCAACATTTAATGGCATATGTTATATTTTCTCACTTTCGAATCTAATCAACCAAAGTATTGATTTAATTAATTAAAAAGCCGGACATATATCGCACCATGGGTTTTCTTTGCTCCTTGGGTGGGATACTCTTGGTGAGTGTACTGAATTTTGAAGAAATGATAAATAATTGCTTCGTTAAAACGATTCTGAGTAGAGTTTCAGTTGATATAAGACATATTTACTTAAAATGTATAAAATTTAATTATACAAAAAATTTAAATATTTTAAATTTTCATAAAGTTTGGATTAAAAGAAGATAGGTCTAAGTCTTTTTTTTTCTAATTTTGGGTAGTTTTTCTCACATTTTGAGAAAACTATTGAGAATTTCGAGAAATTAACTCTCTGCAAAAGTCAATTTTGTAGTAATATACTAACTTAATACTACTAAATAATATTATTATTTAGTAATAATATACTAATTTTGTAGTAAAGTCAACTTTTTTTCAGTTTTTTCGTGTTTTTAAGAAAAGTATTGAGAAATTGGAAAAATGACCTCTTTAAAGTACCATCTGGGTATGATTCCGGTTCTATAGAGATACTGATCGAAACTTTCGCACAAGTATTTCTATACGAAAAAGTGTTCACAGAAAGAGAAAAAAAAAGAAAAAAGAAAAAATAAACATCATTGTAAAATCATAAGCTTCTTCACTTCGTTCAGAATCTAAAACTATTTTCAAGCGTGGTATGTATGTGTGTATTTATATATAATATTAACTATCATTTTACGGTGCATAGAAAAAAATTGAAAAACCTTAAATTGATTGATCATATTGTTGAAACTTCGTCTGTAAAAAATTGTCTATCAAAACTTGATAGCGTATATTTGTGGTCCATTCGTGACTCGCTAATCTCGCTATTGTGTAAAGAAGAATTGTTTGACGTCGGTATTAATAAAAAAGTCGGTTCAAACTAGACGAAAAAAAAGAAATGTGTGGAGCGGTATTTACGTATAATACACGTCACATCCTAATTTTAGGACATTAGTAAATAGTGGATACACGGAATACAAATACATTATTTTATATTGCATAATATATAAAATTAAAGTATAGGTAAGTTACGACTAATCTTTTAGTCACACAAACGTAAAAATTTAAACATAAAAATATCAAAATACTGAGGAGCTGTTTAGAACTTATTTTGCTTTGTATTATCCATGGAGGCGTGAGAAAAAATGACCAGTTTTAGGGAGGCGTGAATAAAAATAGTTTGGGAGCCGCTGGGCTACTCTACTATTATCGAATTATGCTAATTAAAAACGTAAAGCTTGGTTAAATTATTTTAAATTTAGGATAGTATTTATGAAATATAAATACGGCGTGTATGTTAAAAATATTTGTGTATTGACGAAATTTCGATGTTATTCATAAGAAAAGAATATAGTGGCGGGCCGCAGGCGCGGATCCAAGGGGGTGGCCAATGGGCGATCGCCCCCTCCGTAGACTCAGATGAATACTAGGATGTTTTCAAAAAATTGTGAAATAACCGACATATTTCGCACTATGGGTATTCTTCACACCTCAAGTGGAATACCTCTTGGTGAATGTGTTGAAATTTAAAGAAATGATAAATAATTTCTTCAATACATTCGATTCTGTTCAGAGTTTCAGTATATGTATATATATATATATATATATATGTATAAATAATAATTTCCAGTATTATATTCAGTATGTTTAATAAATATAATAGCAATTTAAACCAAGATTAGCCACCTCCGTAAATGTGTTCTGGATCCGCGCCTGGCGGGCCGTGTAGGTACGAATTAGTGAGTCTTGACCAAAACGTGCGAGTAGGACGTTCAGTTATGAGTCTTGATGTAAAATGTATGTTTACACAATATAAGCTGGTCGTGAGAACTATCGTGCGAATAGGAAGCCTTTGCAATTACACGATTAGTGTAATCATCATTGGAATTATATTGGCACAATCGATTGGTTCTAAGACAGCATCGTGCGAATAAAGCAAATGCTCAAAAATGCACGATGCGTGTGTGTCCCATGCGATTTTTATTTGCACGGGTCGTGTGATCAATAAATGCGAGGCTAGAGTACACGATTCGTGCTAATATAACTAGCCATATTTTTTATTTGAAGCGGAGTCGACCAAACAACCGGTGAACTAATCAACGTCAGCGGAGTCAATATTAAAGTGGCGAAAAATTGAAATACATTTTTTAATGTACTTTATTTTTAATTATTTGTTTTGTTCAATATTATTTTTACTTTTCCCCATAACTGACAAAATCGCAATAATTTTTATGTGGAATCGTGTTAAATTTAGGTTTAAAAGGTGTATTGTGCGGTAAAAGGTATATATAGTATAAGTAGCAGAAGTACATAGTTATAGTATAAGATAATAATTTATTAAGTCCTATTGGTAAAGCTCTCACGGCTAATATGGCCGCACCAATATACATCTTACGCCGAAACGGTCATGACGAAATGTCCTAGACCGGAATCATTCGCTCCACATGACTGAGGTTTTTCCACTCGCATAGACGTAAATAGGTGGGAGCTGAGCCCTCTCAAAGCTACTCATAGTCCCCATTTTTTTTGAAAATTGCTTAAGGTCAATGTAATTTGCGGTGACTAAATCAATAAATAAACATTTTAGCCCCACAATATGATATTATTTAAATTAAGCGTAAAATTAAATTATATTTTAAAAACAAATGAGTTTAGGCATGGTTTAATAGTTCATAATATTATGTTAGGTTTATTAATTAATGTATAATTAAATAATAACATGCTTTTCAAAGCACTATAGGCAGTGTTCGAATTGGAAAAATAGATGGAGGGGTGCTCTCGGACTTTTAATGAATAAGCGTTCCCTCAAACTATGTAATTCATATACTACAAAAAATAATCAGTACCTAATGGTGCTCTCAAAATTTTATAAAATAGCAGAGGAGCTCCGTTCCCCTGCGCACTCTCTCATTCAAGCACTAATTATAGGTAGCTATTGCAAAATTATGTAATTGTTCAATGGTTACTAAAGACGTTGCGGGTATTGATAACCATAAAATAACATAACAAAATAGAGGGACTTCAGCACCCCCAGTATTTTCAGTGAAATTGTGCCCCTGGCCAGGAAGCAAAATTAAAATTTTTAAATATAATTTAATACATAAATTATTGTTTTATGAAAAATTACAAGTGCCCGCGATAAATTTTGAATTTGGTGAGAAGTTTACTGACCATAGACGATAAACTGCCACGAGGCGCGTTGCAGTCATGTGCACTATGTGGTATAAGATGGTATCCTTAATTGGGGTACTTGTCACGAAATTTCATGGAGGGGAATAAAAAAAGAAGAAATATAACCCAATCTAGCTAACTTCAAATGAGTTCAATTCAGAATTTTGTATTCCTAAATGCACCGCTTTGAAATACAAAATTAATTATATATTCAATAATTCCCTCCTTTTTGTATTTTATTGTTGTGTTTTGTAACGATTTTTTTTCTCCATGAAATTTCGGGAAAAATACCTGATGCCGTCCTTATACCATGATTTGCAAGTTTTCATGACGCGCAGGTTAGGTTATAATATAAATTTAATAAAATACCTACACAATGTTCTTCTCTATCCACTTGGCATTTTAGCAGGTCGTGTAGTGTGTTTACTATTCATAAAAACTTTTGAACATACCGGTAATTCTAATGTAAGTATGATCTTTATCTTTATCTTTATATATCAACTATATAAATGTGAAATTGAGTCTTTGGTAATGATTGACTTCAGAAAATATTAGATTGCATTTGTCCCTTTTTTTAGTTTTATTTACAATTTTTATTGATAGTTTTTAGTCTATTTTTTTTAATATCTTAAAAAATAACTTGGTCAAATTTAATAAACAACCATAAGCAGACTGATTCGAGTATCATTGTAAGAAATTGAAAATCTATGGCAATATTTAGAATATTAATATGTACCTTATTGATGTGTTACTCAACTGTAGTTCAGTGATTGCATGTTGCATAGAATATAAATACATTCTGTAATGGAGATCTATGCAAGGTGGATTGATGTGTAGTGAAGTTTTATTACTAGGGGCCTGGTGGATGTTTGTGCACTTAAAACTACCGAAATATGCATATTCTGAAATTGCCTTTAAATGTTAAATATATTAAATGTAGATGAATAAAAATATTTTGCACTACAATTTTTATTTTAGACATAATACTTCACAATCAAAGAATGATACATTTTTAAATTTAACCATGTGCCCATCATAGGCTAACATGGTTATGTACACTAAAATACTGTTTCGCATCAACTAATGAAATTGATACTAATTGAAAATTAGTAGGTATATTAAGTCATCGTATAAATCATGTGGTAGATCATTCATTGGTATTTCTTCCGAAATATATTTTTGAAATTTTAGATAGTATCTCAGAAAGTCCAACTGTAGCCTGTAATAACAATAGTATATGATCTGGTTTCGTCAAAATTGGTGTCAAACACATACCTACTCTTAAGACAACTTAAATTTTACATTTTATTTATTGAGTTGAGGGGCCTTTTAAAAGTAATTTATTTTGACAGTTGCCTATATAAAATGAATAACTAAGATATTTACTAAGGTATTTACTCTAAGATTTTTACTGCATATTATGCAGTAAACAACGAAAATTTTCAATCAGCTTTGTTGGTGTGATGTTGGCCCATAATCTTATTGCATCAAACAAAAAATTTAATTTAGGTTAACAGTTACCAATGAATAGATTACTTTCATATAGGTAACTTATGATTTTTTTTTTTTTTTGCAAATTAAGTTTTCTTTGACAATTTTATTTTTTTTAACTTTATATTTTGAGTGGAACAAAGAAACTAGTGTTTTTTTTTTCTGTGTTTCTGTAAATACTTTTGTGTATGGAAATGAAAATACTTGTCCAAAAGTTCTGACCGGTAAGTTTTTGAATCATAATTCGCCTTTAGATGTTACTTTTAAGAGAATTTTTCAAAATTCCCAATAGTTTTCTCAAAATTAAGAAAAAAAACTCCAAAATTTGACAAAACTAACTTGGAAACCATCTTTTTTAATCCTAAATTCATGAAAATTTAAATATAGGTAGGCAATAAAATGAAAATTTTTTGGCAAGAGCAATTTGAAAATTAGTAGAAAAAAAATTGTTGGAAATTTGTTCATACGCCAAAATTTACTTGCAATCAAAAGTCTGTTTGTTTAAAATTCCTTGCGCTAAATTGTCCCAAATTCAATTTTTTGCAATGTATCAACAATAAATTTTTATTTTTTTGACTTAATTTAATTGTAATATAACTTGTTTAAACACTGTTATGATGTCATTATTTTTTTTTCCAATAAAATAATATGTGACGTATATGTATTTATTAAGCATTCTATTATTCAATACAGTTTATTTCATAAATTTAAATGTATTAACTATTATACTAAATGTACATTTATTTTAAAAATATTTTATTATTCTAAAATTTAAAAATTTAAGGTTTTGTTGAAATTGTCATAAATATAATTTACATATCAATAAACTTTAATTAGATATTTTTTGTAGTATTTTTTATCAAATTTACTATTAAATATTAAAACAACTATAATTGTTTTTATGTTATGTAGTTATAGACATTCCCGCTATGGAAGAGACCAAGGATAATCTTAGAGTATATGATTTTAAGGACAATTTACAGACTAATGATGGACAACAATTAGTCGATAATACAAAAAATATAGAGAGTGGCAAAAACTTAAATGATTACGGTCATGACCAAAACAAAGGTAATAATCATAGTCCAATAAAAAATCATAAATTCAAATGTATTAACTATTATATTAAAATTATATTTATTTTAAAATTATTTTATTATACTAAAATTTAAAAATTTTAGGTTTCGTTGAATTTATCATAAATATATTTACATACCTATTAATAAACTTTAATTAGATATTTTTTAGTAGTACCTATTTATTATCAAATTAACTATTAAATATTAAAACGTTTATAATTGTTTTTATGTTATGTAGTTATAGACATTCCTGCTATGGAAGAGACTAAGGTAAGAAGACTTATGTACACTAAAATACTGTTTCGCGTCAACTAATGAAATTGATACTAATTGAAAATTAGTAGGTATATTAAGTCATCATATAATTTTTGGAGATACCTAATTATTATTTTATTAGTAAGTTTGGAAAAATTTTCATGAAAAACAGCCAGTGTTCAATAAAACATTTACTGGGTTTAGCCTGATTTTTTTAAGGTATTTACTCTTTTTTTAACATTGAGTAGATTCAACCCAAATAAAGCAGACAGAAAACTTCTCTAATGAAAAAAGGCTATCAACATTCATAATTATTTTATCAATATTGATAATATAATATTATCTTATTAATTTCTCTATCTAAGTACCAAGTTGGAGACT